>VVHJ01043672.1:0-12005 GCA_015107715.1 Tylochromis polylepis | reverse complement strand
CTGTAAACAAAATTCAAATTTTTATTTGTCACATACACAGTCATACACAGTACGATATGTAGTGAAATGCTTATACGACCGCCAGTGACCTTAAAGAAAATAAATAAAAACTATATATAAGAAATAAGAAAATAAAATAAAAACTATATATAAGGAATAAATATTATAGAAGAAATAAGAAGAAAAAAAAGAATTAACTAGTAATAAAAACTGTACAAATAAGAGCATGACAAAAATATTGCAAAATATAGAAATATAGGAATTTTTAAAAAATTAAAGGCATTTTAAAGTGGCAATGGCTGTGCAAGAATGCATGGAAAGGGACTTTGAAAGTGTCATGTGCAGTGGTCAGATATATAGGTGTGTATTGCATGAATGTGTCCATGATTGACCAGTCAGTGTCGATGTTGAAAAAGATATCATCCCCATGTGGTGGTGTGATTGAGAGACCTTATTGCCTGCGGGAAAAAGCTCCTCCTCAGTCGCTCTGTGTTGGCCTTCAGGGAGCGGAATCGTTTCCCAGACCGCAACAGAGAGAACAGTCTAAACCCATATGGATTAGTGTTTAAGGTTTGACACAGCAGGTAGAGCCACATACTAAATAATACGTATAAAAAACATTAGTCATTGTTAGAAATTGAAATATAACCTGATAGCTTGTGATAACACTTCCTGAGTTCTTTTGCAGTATATCAACAAGACCCAGTTAAATTCACATTTTACTGGGGTATTGAATCAGCCAACCTGTCTCAGCCTTTTATTTCTGACAGTTTAATAAAACATGTTCTGTGGTTTCGTCTTCTCCACTACAGTCACATTTCCCTGTATGCTGTTTCCTTATTGTAAATAATGGATAATGTGCCAGCAAACATGCCCATGTAGGTCCACAGTAGGTAGGTCTGGGTAAAGTAAGGAAAAGTAAAGTAAAATTTTATTTACATAGCACCCTTCAACAAAAACCTTTCACAGCGTTCTTCACAACAAAAATAGTAAAATATTAAAACAAAAAGTTACCCAAACAGCAAGTTTAAAGCGATGAAGTTTTAATCGCTTTGTAAAAGAGACCACCAAGTCTACAGATCTCAGTCTCAGTGGGGGAGAGCTCCCGAGAGTTTGTCCATGCAGAGTTTGACATGTGAGTACCTAGAAGACTTAATCAAAAGTCTCACAGACCAATTCTGAAAACAACAAAGAAGGACTTCTGTTTTCTCTTCATTAAATTATCTATCATCCAACATTTAAGCTCCGAAACTAGTGAACTCCGGCCCTGTGGGGGCGGGGCAAAACCACACTTATCTCATGCAGGTTAAGTGGGAGTGAGCTCATACAGGGCCTATAGCAGTTTTGTGTACTGGGTCCAGTATATGGGTTTTCAAAGGGCAGAAATCACCATAAGAACCATGACGTGCAAAACTGCTTTATGTAAAAAGAGAACAACCATTTTACAGTGTTGTGATAGCAGCCATTCCCCAACTCTCTGTGAACAGTACTCTTGGCCACTGATCATCTGTCATGAGAATTTGCATAATAACAATCATGAAACTGAGCTTGTGGCTCATTGCTATGCGGCAGTGCTGCAGTACAGCTGTACCGTTTATAAGGTTGGGGAAAACTGCAGTCAGCTGAGAATAAAGCAGTCACTTGGATTTGTGATCAAACATTTCTTCCACTGAAAACGCTACATGCAGATAAAAAGAAGCCTAACTTTTTTGGATTTCCTTACCTGGATTATAGAGCGCGCATCAAGATATGCTTTACGGTTTCCTCAGTAGTGACTGATATGATATCAGCACCACATTTCTGCAGGCAGACTAGTACAAGTACAACTGCATGTGGCATTCCACCTACCGTCTGCTTTATTCAGTAGTCCCCACTCTGAATGAAGCGGGTTAATTTTTATCAGCTGTCTTCAGTTGGATTACAATGAAATTTTCACTCCAAAAAACAAACATTTAGACACAGACATAGACTTTATTTAATCCAACTCTGGGGAAATTCACTCATTACAGCAGCTCAAGGGACAGGAAGAAAAAGGGAATTAGAGATATATTAGAAAAACTAGAGCTAACCCAAAATACAGTAAAAATACACCAAGTTTTTTTTTTTTATATATATATGTACATAGAGTGCAGTGCATTGGGAGTGATAATGATACGCATATATTTTTATTTTGCTTTATTTATTTTATTTTTTGAATTTGGTTGTCCTCTGGCTTCATGACCTTTAGCTGATTTGGTGTAACTTTTGAAACTTCATCTTCTTCTGACAAGTCCTCCAACTGTTTTAACATTCATTCTGAAGCTAAATATCATGTTTTAGGAAGGTTAATTTTACTTACTTTTTGGCATGTCATGTCAGAGCCCTGTGATGTATTGCATGGATGGATATCAATATTAGTAATTTACTGAATCAACTCTTGCACGGGATGTGACTGTAATAGTACGGCTAGTAAACCACAAGTAGAGGATAAACCAAGGACAGAGATGCAGAGGGAGGAGACAGGTAGAGAGGGAGGAGAAGTGGAAAGAAACCAAACAAGAGGGATGGAGCAAGAGGGACCAGAGGAAAAAGGGAGGAGAAGAGGCCACAGACCCAACAACACTTTAGTGCCAAGGACAAACTATCACTCTCCCTCATTCTTTCTTTCATCCAAGCCTTGATCTATTCTTACTGTAGAGCTTCTGGAGTGCCTGCTCCAATAGTTCGCCATACTGCCCAAATCAGAGATCATTTGTTAACAGGGAACCCAGAGTTCTTGCAGTTGGGGAGCGGAGCTGCATAGCAACCCCACAGCACTTCCTGTTGGGCCGGGGGTTGAACGCCGGTGCCCGTTGTTCACCACCGTACCCCCTCTGCCTTTAGAAAAGCAGCCGGGAAGTAGTTGACTTACAATCGGCTTTGTGCTTCATAGTGAGGAGAAGAGAAATGAGCGGAAAGGCAAAGCACCCTCAGTTCACTGCACGCTAAATCAGGCAGGGACCCTCTATATGATAAAACTAATATAGATTTCTGAGGGCTGACAGTAAGAGTTTTGGAAAGATGGTGCTGAGAGCTAAGTAATGGCATTAGTGTTTACTACCTTTAATTTTGAGTATTTATTCAAGCTCTTCTGAGAGGTCACAAAGTTTCTTTTTTCATGGGTGTAATACATTTAGATTATGTGACAGTGTTGGTAAACAGAATGGACTGCCCATTTTCAGCAGTAAAAATATGTTGTGAGTGAAAAATGCGGCTCTGTTTTTCACCACTTTGCAGAGTTCTGTGAGTACAGCCAAAAGGCTTAAAGTGGTTCAAAAGCAAATACAACTCAGCTGCTTATGTGGGTCAACTAACATAAGCAGCTCAAGCAAGTTCAGATATTTACTTGAAATACTGATAGAAACTAGGCCTTTAGTGACTCAGTGGACAAATGTGTCAACAAGACAGCACCAAACACTGTTAACTATACAAATTAAGAAGACAACATTTCTGACTAGAAATGTAATTATTGCAGATAGCCACATTTTTATTTATTTACTTTGTCTTACTGTCAAAAGTGTCACTTTTTTTGCTAATAAGAGTATTTGCTAATAAGGAATATCACTATAAATAATCATAGCAGTAAAAAGTGTAATATTTATTAAATAATTCCATTCAGTATTATTTGTGTAATACATGTAGCGTTATCTAGCACAGCAACAGTCTCCTCAACATGCTTTATATTGCAACCTGGTAAACATGCTCCTTTGGGACCCGTGTGGGGCCACTGTGGACAAACCCACACAGCCTCAAATGGGGCAGCCCATAGTGTGGGATGACTGTGGTCTGCCCACACTACGGAGAAAGTGTGTATTCTTAAGCTCAAGACCCATGAACCTGCAGCACAGTATGGTAACACTCTAGCTGTGGGCTGCCTTGCCGGGGCCCCACCCAGGTTGCACAGATGGGTCCCACATTTCACAACAGTACTACAGCGGCCTCAAAGGGCTGCCCACACAGGCCCCAAGAGGTGCCCACATGTGCCCCACATTTGATGTTGGTATTTAGCCTCTAAAATTATGGATAGACATTTACAAACACATAACTCTGCACCCCTTTAGAGATAATTTAGAAACAAAACAGAGCTCCGCTTATTAAAAAAATAAATGTTCTGGTGGTCAAAATCCCTTTTAAATAGTTTAAAAATATTTTAGCTACACTTTTCCTGCCTTTTTCATTTCACTTTTGTAACAAGAGACATCTGACAGTTAATGATAACCTTTGGATATGTGTTTAGTGAAATATGACCGTTACAGGTCCTTGTTGTTAGTCACACCCGCTACACCTGTTTTTACCTGTGTTTGAAATGAAGCAATACTCCTTTAGAGTCATACTAACAGCTTGAAAAAAAAAAACCAACCCCAAAACAAAACAAAACATAAAGACAAATGAGACAGAAAACAGAAAAACAGATTTTTAAAAAATGAATAACTACAGAAATAAAAAAAAAAGATCTTTGGAAAAACACCTCAAAATCATTTTGCAGACTCAAAGTTTTTCTAATGTATGTATTGATAATATATAATAAACTGAGATAACCTCATGACTCAGAACAAACACCATATGGCGTATTAAAATATACTATGAAAAACTACAAGATTAAAAAAAATAATGCATAATCATTGTTGACGAAATAAAAAACACTATCTCCATCTAGTGGTCTGTATTCTTAAGTACAAGACCCAGCCGTCCTGTTCCCTCCCATCAGTCCATCCATCAGTCCATCCATCCATTCTCTTGCTCTTATCCAGTTCAGGGCCACAGTTGGACTGGAGCCTATCCGACCTATCATAGGCACTCTGGACAGGTCTATCACTGGGCTGTAAAGTACAACAATCACTACAAACAATAATTACAGAACAAGGATTTGTCACGTATGAACAAAGCTAGAAACAACAAATGTTTACAACATAAGAAACTGTGGGTTGCTGGTTTCTTTCAGAACATTTACAGAAAGTAAACTACACAAAAACAAACAATAAAAAATACACTGTCACAACAGCTTGGAGTAAATTGTGAATTACTTACTTCCTCTAGATTGACATTGAGCACCCGCAACTCATTGTCCAATACACATTTTTTTGTATGAATGACTGTACTATAGTCATTCATACAAATCCGTTTACTATAAAATCTGTCTGCAGTTTTAAAAAAACATGAAGATATAAATAAAATGTTTCTGTCCCACAAAATGCTGGTGGCTGGCTTTCAGATGCAGAAATGGCAAAACAAGCCCCTGGCTTCTGTTAGTACTGGATGCATGTGCCAGCTGAAAGCTACTGACAGCAACACTACAACAAATCCTGCTGAGGTACCTTTAAACAAGGCACAGGCAAAAATTAAAGTTAGCACAGGGACTGAGGTTTAGGACACCCACATGCTCACATACTACCCATTGTAAGGTCTCTTTTTGTATTTCACATCATCCGTTCTCCCCGAGTGTCAGTCTACATGTCAGCAAAGGAAACTGGATACACTATTTTATTTTAGCATTTAAAAACCAGACAAACTTCATGTAATATACTTTTGAAAGCTGTGATATAATATGGCCTTAAATTGCATATTCAAATTCATACAGTTCAGGAATTCTAATACAGAAAAGTCTAGGTGTAACATTTTTCTCTTTTTAAGAGGAAGAATCTTAAAGAAAGAGACACATGAAAAATCCCACATTAGAAATTTTTTACTGAGTAAACAATAAACTGTTTGTGATCAATTGCATTGCATTAATTTAACTGCGGCAATCATTCATGTGATAATAGTGATTTAATGAAATATGTTTCAGACACTGATTTCTACATCTACAGAAGTATTACATCTTAGACTTAAAGACATACAGCCTGTATCAGCATGTGGAAAAATAAAGTGAAACAACACCACCAGGTGGCCTAATAGGCTGTTGGCCACAGCATCTCATGTTCCATTGATAAAAAAAAAGGTTTTATTCTGGGATACAGCTCATGAATGACAGCAGCTTTGTAATTTGTAGTGATCATTCCCTCTAAGAGGATAAATAGCTCATATGGCTCAACATAACATAACATAACATAACATAACATAACATAACATAACCATGGGATGTCCTCACTGTAGGATTCAGGGGCTCGGGTTTGTCTTCTTTGTTTGTGTGTTTTCCTCACACATCATTATATCCTTGTCTGGTGTTTGTGTGTAGGACTTTGTGAACAACACATCTTTTGCCCTTTTGCCCAGTCCCATTTCCGCATTGGTTTATGTTGAAGGAACTATTTTGCATAGTTTTACATACATAACTGTCACTCAAACCGTTTGCTTATAACAAAAATAGAAACGGAAAAATAAACGAGTGCTATGTTGAACTACTACTAGTAGTATTTTACAGTGTTACAGTACTCTAATACTTAATGTGTCAATGTGACACTTTCGCATTAGCTCAACATTTGATCTTTGGTCAGACAGGTCTGGGAAATGTAGGTGATGGTGACAAAACTTATAACTTTGACATCGCTTAAAATGCTAAAATAAGGTAGAATTTACAGGAGATCTTTATTTGTGTATGAGTAGTTTAAATGTTTTTTTTATTATTTATTTAATTTGTCTTTATTAACCAGATCTGTGCTTAAAGCAGTGGGTATTATAAAAAAAACAGTGTTTCACTGACATTAACACCAGTAAAGGTAATAGTGGAATGAAAAGACAAATATGTAGGTATATTAATAGAAAACAATTAAAAAACGGACTGTAGCAAAACTATATAATTTAACAGAAAGAAAAGGGAAAAATTCAGATTTCTCCAGTTACATTGTACGATAGTAACTACTGGGAACACACACAAAACTATTTTTAATGATTTCATAGCATCACTTTACATTATAAATTCAGTCTGTGAGGTATCAAAATGATAAATAAGACCTTGAGAACAATACAAAAGTTAAAAGACTGATAAATTTTGTTGTTTTTCTTTTCAGTATTACACCCTTGCGTAACAACATTTTATCTTATATCTAGCCGTCTCACATAATGCACTCCACAGAGCCTGAACTGAACAGGTGCCTTCCGCTGAGCTTTTTTTGGGCCGTGAAGGCACCACCCATTCTGTTTATGTGGGCGGAGCTTCTGGTTTCCTACTGGAAAAATCTCTGACTTAGTGAAGAGAAGTTAGAGCAGCAGGCATATTGGTGGTGTAGAGAAGTTCTCACCTGTTGTTAAAAGCGGTTAATTAAAAAAGAAGAAAGAATACACTTTTGTTTTTTCCTCTTGAGGCTCTCGGAGTGCGTGCCTTCAGGATGACGGACGCTCTTTTACCAAATGGCATCAACGACGGCGGCGGAGACAAAAATTATTTCAAAAAGGTGAGTTTTTGTTTCTCGTCCTTCCACTTTGACAACAAAAGCGGGACACGTATCCCTACAGTAATGGATCCAGCGTATACTGTCAAGTGTAACCTGGGGAAATAGTGACTTAAGCTTGTTGTTGACGTGCTACTGTGTTAACTTATTAAACTGAACGTTTAATAAGGCCTGTGCTAATATTAAAGACAGCGGTTCCCAATGAACACATTTTTTTGTATCCAACTTATTGTTTCCGCTTCCCACTTTAAGAATAATTAGCTACTATTATATTTTTCTCCCCATTTCATTTCTTTATAAAGAAACTAACTAATCAGTGTAAATTATTCTATAGTGCATTAGATGTAAGTTAATGCGTGATTTCAGACTGTCTAGCACAAAAAGCTGCTCCTTATCTGTCACCAACAGCAGCAGAAACCACAGCACTGTCAGCTTCAGGTGTCCGTGGATGGACGTGGGTGTGTGTATGTGTTACACCCAGAATAGCTGTGTTTCGTGCACTTGCTGATACTGGGAGCCTGAGAGGGCAGCGGCCAAATATCCCACAGTCAACATCATCAATTCCCTGCTTGTTGTCAGGGAGGTGTGAGGATGATTGATCGTTAAAGAATTTGTTGACATCCCTGGTGGACTTTGGTCACTTTAGCCTTTCCTGCCAAGGCATCAAACAGATGGGTTTTTTTTTTTTAATTACTTTGTTTGAAAAAAAAAAAATCATTGTGTTTAACAGAAATTGACAGCCAAGAAAAGCGCAAACCTTTGGCCTTTTTAATGGTTGTGTATCACAGTTCCTGGGACCTGTAATCTGAATAATCCCATCAGCAGAGTGATGTAAAATATAAATATTTAGATGGGACTTGGATAAAACAAGTACCCCTACATCAGTATTTGTATAACTGAGACAGTTTCATGCTGTAAATAAGCATGTGAATTGTCATTGCACAATAACTGAAAAACCCTGCTTGAGGATCAACAGAGAAACCTCTCCAACTGGTTTCACCTTTTCAAGTACCTGCGATTGTAGCTTTTTCCAGAGCGCCAAGTCTGTCCAGTTTGAGGTCATGAGAAAGGCAGCTGGCAGTGAGAGAGTGATTATCTAATGTGTTTGTACTGGGTTGCCTGACTGCCATGCTGTGGTCTGTCTCATTCCTCTACATTTACACTGGTATCCACAACTGAAATGTGTTTTTATAGAAAAGCTTGTTTAGATGGACATCTGAACACAGCCTTTGTTTCTTTCAATCCCACCAAATCCCCTTCTGAATGCTGTCTGGATTTAGGCTCTGTGTTGCACTTCCTCTGTCTATAAAAAGGTCAGTGGGAGCCGGGGTCTGGCACTGCCACAAGACATGATGGGAGACTATAGAGCCTCCAGAATACTACTATTATTATTATTATTATTATTATTATTATTATTATAAGACATTTCAGAAATGACAAGCATCAACTTTTATCATTTTCAGTCCATTCTTTTAGTTCTGTGCATGTCTGTATTGAACAGAAATGCTTTCATGGCCTTGGCATAAAAATGCTTGCACATTTGCTAAAACCACACAGTAATGAGTTCTGTGCCCTCATTTTGTCATGCTGAAGAGATTTGCAATTTGGAAACTTTTGGTCAAATTTTAACTAAGTGAAGTCGACTCGATCTTTGCCTCCATTTTTAAGCTCCTCTCTCACTCTTGGGTGAAAATTAATGTAATGATTTACAAGGCCTCACCGGGTCCAGCGGATGCACCAGGGAGCTGTTGTGGTTCGGGGCTTCCGTCCTAGCCATCCACCGTTTCACCTCCAACTGGCTGGGGTCCGACTGTTCGGCCTGCAGAATGGAAAGATGGCAGAACAAAAAGCCGAATAGGCATGTTTCTTCTCTTTATCCTCCTTGGCCAGTGAGAGGATTGACGTAGCATCTGGCCTGAGGGTGTCCTTCAGCCAGACCACAGACACAAATTGACAACATGTGTCCTGGTTCACAAACCAGACAAGCTCAGCTGACTTGGAGGCACACTTAGATTTCCTCAGCAGAGTTTTGTATTGGAAAATGACAAATGAGGTGATGCCATAAACAAATATTTACCTATACAGTAGTTCCCCTGAAATAAATACATGTCTTTGGAATGAAACAAGAATACACTGTTTTGGGGCAGTATCCACATTTGGAATGGATTCAGATTGAAGAGTCATTTAGTGAAAATACAAGTTTTCAACTTGTCATTATTCATGTCATCATTAAATGATACTGAGCAGGAGCTGTAAGTCTGTTGCTACCAGAACTGGGTCATGGCTGAAGGCTCTCCCTGGCTCGTTGCCAGTCCTAATCAGCACTTGTATAAACCAACTATCCCATGAATTATTGCTCCACATGTTCTTTATGAAGAATCAGTTATATAATACCAGATTGATTTGCTGTTTGATGGCTATGGTAATGGACTGCACTGCCTTTGTGTTTTGCTCTAATGAAGTGTTTTGTACACTTGTAGAGAAAGGCCGTTCAGTAGGTAGGAGGGGCTCCGTTCAGTGTGCGGATCAGTGGGTTAGTAAGGGCAGCAGCAGGATAAGCAGCCAAGTGGTTTAGTTCCATGTGTCACTTAATAGGATGTCAAAAAGTTTTGTAGCATAGTAACAAAGTATACGTAGGGAAATGTCCTGCTATGGTTACTATCATACTTGAGCCACTCCTTTGTCCTGGTACATACACCACTCTGGTGAAGTCACTATTGACGTGACAGGACAAAACGTCTTCAGCCTGCCGTCATTCTACAATTATCTGTTGTGTTCTGCCACACCCTTGATAGTTTCAATACTCCTCTGTTGTGTAGTTAACAAGACTTTTATTTGTATAAATGGTTAATCATTACACCTTCAGGTGGTTCAAGTGTTTGAACAGGTTGAACCAAGTAACTATGGCAGGCTGGTTAGAGAGTACATTATACTGTGACTAAAATATTATGCTAAATGTTGAAATTTGTACTCAAGACAAATACCTTTGCTTACTCATTTTACAGGAAGTCTCTGAGATCAGCATCGACTTGAGGCTCAGTTATCTGTAAAATATCTGGCAGGTGTGACAGAGCAGCACGTACATCCATAACCTCACTTCGAAAGGCTGTAATAAATAAGAACACTTAAGGTGGTTTTGTGGCAGACATAAAAAAAGCATCTGATTCCCGGAGAGCCTTGTGAACTAATTAAAGTGTTAATAAAGTGTGGGTTCTGCCTTTGTTGCAAAATATGCCTTTTGCTCAACATCTTATTAGGTGAATTAAGTCAGTTTGGATTATTGTTCATCTGTTAGTGGGGAGGCAGTGAGGGACTGTCACATTATCAGTAAAGAGATGGTGACTGCATTCAAAGCATTCATGAGTATTTTTACAGACTCCGAAGTTTATGTTAAAATTTTGTCTTTGGTGTTACGCTTTTGTTGCTATGGTGATCCTACACATTTCAGATGTAACTAATTTAGTTTTTTGGACTTTGGCTGTTAGATTGAAAACCCTTATTAGAGGTAGAGAACACAGATCATCTTCAGCTGTTATGTAGATATGTTCATTTATATTGTACAGTGTAACGGTCATTTAACCATTACTCTGACATTTTTGGTAAAATTTACTTGGACTGTTTTCTCCCCTGCTGAGCATGATTGTGGGAATCCTCCCTGTTATGGAAAAAAAAATTTAATAATGCAGACTTGTGCCTTATTGTTGACATACTATGTCCATTTATTACTTACTACAAGAGAAACTGAAGCTCATTCCTTTGCTGACCTCAGAGTGAGTCAGATCATTTCAGCTTAGAGGCGTCCCATGCTGATCACTGTAATCTAACTGGTTTTACTGTGCTGACTGGTCTCTTCACATCACACTGTGTTTTCACTAACAAAAATAAACCACAGACCACACCTCTGCTGTTCAGTGAGTCAGTGAGCATGAATGCCTGGAGCCAGTTTATCTGAGCTGCTGTGAATGACAACCTTTTAACTTATTTAGATCGGTGCATTTGTGATAAAGTCAAGGATGGTAGTCCATGTGGGTCCATGGAAAGTGAGAGCAGGTACCTTAATTGAATACACTGTATTACATAATAAGGTGAAGCTCTTTCCACAACCAACTTTGAGTAATCTTTTTCTTATGTCAGAAACTAAAAATAATGTAATAAACCTAAAATTTAAACAAAAACAAAAATGTAGAAACCTTGAGAGTGTCAAGTATTTTATCACATTGAATAAGTAATAATATAATACACTACTCAATAAAATAAAATAAAGGGAACACTTAAACAACACAATGTAACTCCAAGTCAGTCACACTTCTGTGAAATCAAACTGTCCACTTAGGAAGCAACACTGACTGACAATCAGTTTCACATGCTGTTGTGCAAATGGAATAGACAACAGGTGGAAATTATAGGCAATTGGCAAGACGTCCCCAATAAAGGAGTGGTTCTGCAGGTGGTGACCACAGACCACTTCTCAGTACCTATGCTTTCTGGATGATGTTTTGGTCACTTTTGAATGCTGGTGGTGATTTCACTCTAGTGGTAGCATGAGACTGAGTCTACAACCCACACAAGTGGCTCAGGTAGTGCAGTTCATCCAGGATGGCACATCAATGCGAGCTGTGGCAAGAAGGTTTGCTGTGTCTGTCAGCGTAGTGTCCAGAG
>VVHJ01043667.1:0-16831 GCA_015107715.1 Tylochromis polylepis | reverse complement strand
TTTTATATACACACACACACACACACACAAAATATATATTTTGTGTGTGTGTGTGTGTGTGTGTGTGTGTGTGTGTGTGTGTGTGTGTGTGTGTGTGTGTGGGTGTGTGTGTGTGTGTGTGTGTGTACTTCCTTGGCTTTCTGTACACATGATCTATACCATACTGTAACTGACTGATGACACTCTTTCCTGTTTGACTTGTGGAGTCAGCATCTGTCTGTTACCCACTTCTAAACATTTTTTTGAGTTATTTCACACACTACATAAAATGTGTTCATTCATAGCTTTGATGCCTTCAGTGAAAATCTACATTGTAAATATTCATGAAAATAAAGAAAAAACATTACATGAGAAGGTGTGTCCTAACTTTTGACTGGTAGTGTATATCACTGAATATTGTAAATTTAGTTTGTGGATTGTGGATATAAAAAAAACAACAAGGGACAAGGGTTGTAAATTAGTATGTTAAACTGCATTGTCCCATTTAAATAAATAAATTAAATTGAATTGTTCCTCAGGAGCACTGCTTGCTCTTCTTACTGTCATAGAGCTGATGTAGCGCTGATATAACATAACTGTAACATCACCTCTAACCACAGTGCACTTGCTGAAAAGAGACTGAGGCCAGTGAATTTTGCACTATTTTGCAGAACATGTAGCTCAGACTTCTGTCCAAACACAACACTTCAACCTAAATTTGTTTCGAAACTGCAGGAATTATTTCAGACCCTCCTTGTGCATCCCTAATGTGGCTCAGTGATATAGCAGCACCTTTACTGAGCTTTGTTTTTTTTTTTCATCACAGAATTCATTTTCTCTCTGTTTGTAGTGCCCTACCGTAGGTGCCTGTTTCTTGGCTGTGAGCAGCTGAGTCAGAGTGAGGAGAGAAATTGCAAGAAATGGGCTCCAAGTGCACTCATTGTTCGACATATTCTCCATGTGGACATCTGGTTGTGGCCAATCAAGAAGCACAGGAAGCTCAGGTGTGTGGAAGGCTTTCATAATAAGGGAAACGAAACTAGCACCCGATACAAGAATGCAAAGATGGGAGGCACAGCGTAAGTGCAAGAACTTGCCAAACGACTTGCAGAAGTGTTGCCAGCCCTCTCTTAATGCTATGCTTCTTTGTTTCTTCCCCTCTTATTTCTCATGCACACAGACCTACAGTAAAATGCTCCCTGACCCAGAAGTGCCAAGGAGTGAAGCTGCATTTAGCTGCTGCGGTGTATAATGCTCTTTGATCGTGTCTGATCAGAATTTGTGACACTTCCCAACTCTTTCTCTTTTGCCTGTTAGGGATTTGAATAATGAAGCAACCATCTCTTAAAGGTGCTTTTAGTTTCTCTATTTTCTCTGTTTTACATTTCTGCTAGAGAAATGTCTCCATCTTTCTGTTATGCAAGTTCATTTGAAGCAGGCAAGGCTTTAGGGGTTTCCAATTCTGGGTGAGCCTCGCAAGGTGAGGTTACATCAGGAAGTGATGCTTAATCTTCACTTTATTGTGTATGATGGTAAATAACAGTTCACCCCCACATCCCATATTTTCCTTATGTCACTATATTTTTTTGTCCTGCCTTTCTTTCATCCCAAACAACCAAACCTGCCAATCAACTGTGGATATGCACTGGGATGAAAACTTTAAATGAGAAGTTACAGCCACCGATGCAATAATAATGAATCCTGTGAAAGTTGGAATCAGAGAATTATAACCTTTACAGAGTATTGACATGGAGACAATCATCCCACCTGTTATTTGTCATCTTTTTTTGTGACTCCTTTCTCAGACTCCTATAGAGGCACCCACTGAAAATAAAAGATACCCTTACCTTCTTTCTGCTCATGCACTCTGTGTCAGACATCAAGAGGAGCAAAAAGTTTGTATCCAGAAGGAAAAAGTCAAAGATTTATACTTTTGGACACACTACGTGTTGGTATTTTGGATTAATTAGATTTTGTTATGCTGTAGGTTAACTAATATCTACAGTCTGTCTCTTCTTTTTTTTCTTCTTTCAGCCAGTCCCTTTACGGATCGCTACAACGCATCGTCTGCCTTCATCTCACCCTCTCTCTGTTGTATCCTCCTCTGTCACACCAGCCCTCTGCAGTTCCTCTTTCACTACATCCATGAATATTCTCTGTGGTCTTTCTCTTTTCTTGCTGCCTTGCAGCTCCATTTTCAGCATCATTTGTCCAACATATCCACTCCCCCTCATCTGCTCATGTCTAAACCATCTCAGCCTTGCTCAGACTTTGTCTCCAAACTACTCAAACTGAGCTGTCCCTCTGATGTACTCATTGCTAATCTTTTTACATTTTGGTCACCTTTCAATGAACATCTTCAGTTCTGCCAACTCCAGCTCGGCCTCCTATCTTTTTGCCAGTGCCACTGTCTCTAAACCATACATCATAGCAGGTCTCACTACCATCTTGTAAACCCTCCCTTTCACTCTTGCTGCTATCCTTCTATCACACATCACCCCTGTCACTTGTCTCCACCCACTCCACATGGCCTGCACTCTCTTTTTCAGCTCTCTTGTTCACTGTCTATTGCTGTGGACCCCAGGTATTTAAACTCATCTGCCTTTACTGCTCCTTACTGCTTCTTACACCTCTCTTATACTTGTCTCCATCTCATTCACCCACATGTATTCAGTCTTGCTTCTATTGACTTCCAACCCTCTTGAACACTTCCACCTCTCCACTCTCTCTTTAAACTGTTTCCTACTCTCGCTACAGATCACAATGTCGTGTGCAAACATCATAGTCCACAGAGACGCCTGTCTAACCTCATCTGTCACGCTGACCATCACCAATGCAAAAAAGGGCTCAGAGCTGACCCCTGATGTTATCCCACCTCTACCCTCACATACTTCTCTGCTATTCCTGACTTCCTCATCCAGTACCACAGTTCCTCTCCTGGAACTTCCTTAATGGTATGGATCATCAATGCAACCCCTTTACTTACTGCAGCAGTTTATATCACCCTTGTTCTTGAAAATCAGTACTAGTACCAGTATTCCTCAGGCATTCTCTCCAACATTAAGTTCAACAGTCCAGTTAAAAAGTCCACTACCCTCTCTCCTAGACATCTCCACATTTCCACCTTACTAATCCACTATGCTTTCTTATTTGCTAACTGTCCTTTATTCATCCCCTTCACTCTCATTTCTTCATTAATCAGCTCCTCAAAGTACCCCTTTCATCTTCTCCGCACAGTCTCTTCACTCATTAGTACATTTCTATCTCTATGCTTAGCCACCCAAAACTGTTGCCCATCCTTTTCCAGCTCGATCGCTCTGTCTAGTTAATTGATGCAAGTCCTTTTCGTCTTCCTTAGTGTCCAGCATCACATGAAGATCATTATAAGCCTTTTCCTCTGCAACCTCTCTCTTTGCTGTTTACCTAACCTCCCAGTATTCCTGTCTACTCTCTCCTTCCTCACTGACTATCCCACTTTCTCTTTCTTTGCTTCCTATCTACACCATGGAACAATGAATCCATCCCCAATGCTTCTGGCCTCCTACACATAATACATCCTTCTTCTCTCTCATATCTGCCAGCTCTCTCCATTTACCAACCATAGTCTCTATATTTAGTTTTCACCAACACCCCAGCCTGGGGGGTGTCGACCAACAGCACCCAGTCCTCAACCAATTCGTTATTATCAACATGTCTGATTTGACCAAGATTTTACTCATGGATGCCCGTCCTGACAAAACCATCACCATTGTTCCCAGCTTGAGACCAGCATTAAGAGTACACTGGCCTGTGCCCCCCCCATGGCAGAGTTCATATCCACAGTCTCTCAGTCTCTATAATCATAAGGACATGGTCATGTACCATGATTACTGTGGTCATCTACTTTCTGGGTAAATGAGACAGAGATAGTGGGCATCAGAGAGAGACAGAGAGTGTTGTGGGTCGTAATTGAAGCTCAGCCAGTTTTTTTTTTTTTTTTTCCAGAACGGGGAAAGGTCGAGGCAAGCATATCGAACTTACATGACTGAAATGCCAAAGACTGCTACTTTCCTCTTCCTTTCACCTTTTCTCTTAAAGGGAAACTAACTCAAGTTTTAAAGCCAGCAGCATTTCCTTTTGCTATGGGGGACATCAAGAAAGGTTATTTGTACACTTACTACATCAGAGTTTTTGATTTTATGTTGTTAGACTTTAAACATACTGCCCAGTAAGTCAGGAAAGCCAAATAGAGAGTTATATTTATTGCATTTCTCAAGTGGTAAGAATTTAAGTTTGATCCTGAAAACAGCATGTAAATGTAACCTTTGCCTTGCCTGTCCAAGTGTCTTTTTCTTTAGTAAGCTCCAAAGTGAGTTATTATTAGCAACACGAAAAGTGCTGCTCTACTGATTTCTCCCCAAAGGTATGGGAGCACAAGACTCCTAGAACAATGTCCTTTGGACAGATGATACCAAAATGGAGATGTTTGACTAAAACAGAATATATCAACACTTCATATGCACTGTCAAGCACATAAATGGAGGGTGATGATTTGGGCTTGCTTTGCAGCCACAGGACCTGGGTACCTTGAGGTTAGTGAGTCAGCCATGAACTCCTCTGTATACCAAAGTTTCTAGAGTTTAATCTGAGGCCATCTGTCCAAAAGCTACAGCTTGGACTAAACTGGGTCATGCAACAGGACAGTGGTCCCAAACACACCAGCAAATCCTCAGCATAGTGGCTGAAAAAGAAAAGATGAAAAAGAAAAGGTGTTGCAATGTCCCAGTCTACATCTGGAACTCAACCCAAATGAAATGCTGTGGGGAGACATTACAGAGCTGTGTCTTACGTATGCTCGTAAACCTCTATAAACTGAAGCAATACTCTAAAGCAGAGTGGGCTAAAATTCTTCCACAGCAATGTGAGAGAACGATAAAATCACAAAGAAAATGATAACGTCTGTTTTTTTCTGGTCCTACAACTTATTTAATCAAAGGATGTGTATAGTGTTTTACTAGCCTGCAAGAGTCCTTTTAAAACTGTCTTTTTTACATGACTGTATTTCAAAGGGCTTTAGCACTGATAAGCTATCAAGTGAAAGCATCTATGACCAGCTGATATGTATGAGAACTGTCAGCTGAAAACAGGAAGCCAACCTGTCGTTATGTTTTAGTGTGAAATCAAAAGACAAAATTGTTCAAAAATAAGACTATGACTAATGCTTCTGAGATATACAAAAACTTAAAAAGCACGGCTTTCAAAAGTTTTCAACAGACATCCTGATAACTTTTTGTTTAGTGTCACAAACTCCTGAATGAATCATGGAGGTAACTGCATGATACTTTAAGACTTTCCAGTGTGGCTGACACCATCTGAAAGATTCATATTCATCTCTGGAGAGACTCTGTGTTCCACATTGTCAAGTCCACACTCAATACGATTCCAATTTGGACAAGATAGCTTGGGACTCCAATCAAGAATCATTAGTAGGCAACACCAAACACACAAAAGAGGAGCTACAAAAATAGCTTTTGACTTATCTCTTTTATTGGCTTCCTTTCCCCTTGTGAAGATAACAGAAACTAAAATGTTTCAATTGTACCATATGAAGCATTTTGGGCAATGTCAATGGTCCACTTGTAGGCTTTTGAATGAGGCTCAAAGTATTACATGAGACCTTTCCATCTCAACTAAGCAAAACTGGAAGTGAACCTAAAATGACATTTGTGTCCTCAATTTAAATACATAGCTAAAACACTAAAGGCTGCAGGTTTTGTCATTCAAAACACTGGCTCTGCTTTCAAAGTAACACTAACACAGAAGAGCTGTTTTTAAATGGTAGCTTATGCAGGATTTGTGTATACAGCCACACAGACCGGTAAGCACACACATGCTCTCTCTCTCTCACACACACACACACGACACACCACTGAATTAAAGATAACCCTTGGCCTAATCTTTACCCCTGTAATTATGCCCTGGTGCATAAAGCTACCAGTGTGTCCAGGTTTTCTATGCTGACAACACAACTGTTGCTAGGAGACAGCTAGCCCCTCAAAGAAACATGGATACACTGTCATTAGTGACCAGATTCTTTTTCATTTACCTAAACTGTTTGAATCTCCTGAGCTCTTATCTTATTTAACTTCCATTTTGCTCAAAGTCACTATAGAAACCATCACTCAGGACAAGAGTGCATCAATTTGACCACAAAAAAGACCTTGGGTCAAAATGAAGAATTGTGTATTTCATGTATTTCTCACTCTCTTTTTGGAGCCCAAGTGCATGGCAGCAGGCAGTTGTCCATAAACTGCCTTATGCTGCAGCACAGCCATTTTGAGCACTAGAAGAGAGCAATCTTACCCACAACTGATGGCCATAGTCCATGATGAATTTGCCATGGGTGGTGTGGTTTCCCTTCTCTTTAGCCCACCAGTGGGCTTGATGGGAGCTTTTTTGGATTATGGCTTTGTGAAGCTGTGAAAACAGGGTAAGAATTACAGTTTGGGAGTTCATGAAGGGAAGGAGAGTTCTATTTATTGACAAAGCCTTTTCATGGTCATTTGTGAAAGAGTGTTCCCATGCTTGTTATAAGGAGTGTCAAAATATTAAAACAATAAAAAGTTTGACAAACTTGACAAAATTGCAGTGTAAAGAATTATTGTTGCGGACTATTGTCTTTTAAATGGCTTGCTATCCGAAAACTGTCACCATCATGTCTAAACATCGTCAATCCCGACTCTTTTGTTGGATTTGTTTTAGTCATTATCTAGAACTGCAATCAATACTTTTTAAGTTATTAAATAAATCTCACATCAACTACTAATTTAGCAAATAAAAATAAAGACAATAAAAATAAAACTCTGGAGAGAATAGTCACTAGCAAAATTATGATCAATGTGCTTGTTTTTTATTCCATCCAACCAATATATCAGCAACAAATAACTGATTCTCTCCACAATATTTGAAAATGCACTGGTGCTTATATATAGCACTTTTTTAATCTATCTGAGCACTCAAAGCGCTTTATACAACTTGCTTCATTCACCTATTCACACAAGCACTTTGTTTTTTCCAATGCAAGTGCTTTCTATTAAACATTCACATACATTGTGGGGTTAGTATCTTGCCCAAGGATATTTGGCATGCAGACTGGAAAGATCGAACCACCAACCTTCCGATTAGCAGATGTCCTGCTCTGACACCTTTTTTCCTGAATTTATCAGGGCGGTTGCTGGTGTCCTACTTGGTCTTAAGGAAATTCTGAGAAGCATATTTTGAAAATTTTGAGCAGGGGCAGAAATATTGCTGAAACAATTCTTTAAAAAAAATTAAAAAATTCAAGAGTTAAATAAATGCATTTAAACAGGCTAACAGGTGACACATGCATATTGAAACAAGTTACTTCCTCAAACAAAAGACACAAAAGCAGCCTGATATCAGACAAAATTGTCATCCATTTCCTCTTTTTTCTTTCTTCTTTCCTGTCTGCCTAGTTTTAGATGTCAGAGTGTAAATCATGCCACCGCATATGTTGACATGTCAACGATAATAAATAAAAAGAATAAATAAACAAGACAAGCTGAGAATAAACATTCGAAATAAAGCGCACAATGCCTGAGAGCTTCTTCGCAATATAACATAAAAAACACTGAACTGTTGGTGGATCCCAGATTTTCACCATAAATTGATGCAGAAAAGGTGGAAATTGATGTTTCCAAGCTTCACAAAACTGCTTAATGTTGCTCTAATATCAGGTTAACTGTGGTCTAGGAAAACTGCCTTAATACGCCTGTGATCTAGCTTTTTAAAAGCCGTCTACACTCTCAGATTCTCTTCTTCAGCCTTGACAATGGCGCTTGAATACAAATACCTTCGGCGCTGCACAGCAAAAGCAATTTTACACTATTGATCCAACGCTAAATCCACAATTTTGTTATGTGTTACTGTATCAATACTCCAGATCTTGAACAGCCTGACCTCCATTTTTATAGCTTTTACTCAAAAAAGAGAAAAAAAAGGTCTCTCAACTCATGTTTGGTAACTAAGTGAGCAATCCATCCAGCCTTTCTAAGAACACACATGACACCATCTCTGCTGTTCTTTCGAGTAAACACAGCTTCATAGTGAATGACAAAGATCTGCTGACCTCCTCTCCTCCCTGGCAGAGACAGAAAAAGATTCAGAAGAAAATATTCGACTCGGAGCCAAAAGCCCCCTCCCCCCCGCCGAGCTTGATACAAGTTTTTGCCGACTACTCAGACTGCAGATCCAACAGCTCCTTCCTCCTCGAGTCAGACTGTGAGACAGCACGAGACCGGGCGAGAAAGAATAAAAGATTACAGACAAAGCAGGCCGGGTTCACCAATTGAGAACTGTCGATTCAGTCACTTAAGGTATTATTTAGCCTTATCGGAGAAAATAGAAGTCTAGGTGTGCACCTACTCAGCAAATCTCTCTCTGAAACCAAAACCTCCATCCGGCCATTTCTCAAAGGAATTCAACTTACTAAGTTCCGCCTCTAGAAAATGTGCACAGTGTGTTTTGCAACTTGTACTGTGCATAGATAGATGTTTGACTGAGAAGAAGTGATTAAACAAATTAAGAGTACAAAAGACTGGCACGGAATAGCAAATAGGTAATTGGGATACTATTCACCCACCGAAGCTAATGGGCCAGACAAAAGGGAAAATGTATCCATTTTCTGTTTTTCCATTGATTTCCACATCTATATTTGTGTGTGCAGCATGTGTGTCCTGTGTGTTCTTCAGCAGTGGTGGCTTTGAATGTGGTTCCTCTTAACCACACAAAACTGAAGTATTAAAATGATGCGTAATGGACCAGTCGAAGTGCTGACCTCGCCACGGATGATGAAAGAGATGCATATATTTCAAAAAGATCAAAGACATAACCAAGTGATGTTGACTGAACCATTAGCTGCCCCTATTAGCTCATTGTAATTTGCCCCCAGTTATACACAAACACAAATCACTGTCTTCGACGCTGAGACATTTCAGTGTTTGCTCAACTGTGTGGATGCAAACACCCACACATGCACAGATAGGTGCGGGCTTTTTTTTTTCCTTCCTCTTTCTGTCACTGTCTGTATATGAGATGCTTGTGGTGGTAAAGCCTCCACAGACTACAGGAATAGGTGCATTTGTAGCTGTAGCTGTGCAGAAATATTTTCCATTAAAGAAAAAAAAACACATTTTGGCATCAAACTAGGAAGGAAGGTATGTAAGAAGGTAAGGAGAGAGTGGCCCAGAAATAAAAGTCAAGACTTTTAAAGGGTGTTCTAGCAGGCAAATCAGGCAAAGACATATATTTAAGTACATTTAAGCTGGCTGTGATTTGTTATAAACCCTGCTATGCACCACATACAGAATGTATATAACAATGTTGAGTTAAGGGGTTTTTAATATGAGAAACTGTGTCACGCCATACTGATTTGCTCCACACTATAACCTCACTTACTAGTTTAACCCTATTGATCAGGGCTGCTAGCTCTATTGGTTTGATGCAGCAAGTCTTCTCTGGAGTCTTCGATTCACTTGCTGAGCTCATCGCCAAGGGCATCCATCTATGACTACTGACACAGTGAGCTTCCTCTTCAGACATGTTCCATCAGCCAAGACTTTGAAAGACTCCCACAACAGGTCACATTCTCCTGGGAAACCCTGAAACCATGCATGTATGCAGGGATGATTGACATATCAGTGACTGATACATTACTGGCTAATAATCAAGTTTTTTGTTTTTTTTTCTGGTGAGATAAGGAATGTGTCAGAGAAGGAAGGCTACTGGAGCCGAATTCTGACTGAGTTTTTTTTATGTTTTTATTTTAGCTTCTCTTCTTCTCAAAGCCAGTGAAGTATAACTTCCATACGTTGAATGTTTTTAAAAGAATCAGAATTGACTAATGTTCATACACACACACACACACATGCAGTGGAAAGGACACACAAGCAGAGAGTGAAATGGGTTACAGTAAGTCCCACTTAAGTCAAATAAAAAATGGTCTACTCTTATAAAATGCCTTATAACATTAGAGGTTGTACAAAGTTGTACGTTACGGTGCACTTCTCATTTGTCAAGTCACTGTTTTGCCTACAATCTTTAAAGAAGATAAGCTACAATCAAATTTGAACTAGTTGAGCCTAACAGGAGATTTATACCTCTGTGTTAAATCTACGCCCTAAGTACGTCGTTACCGCAAACCCTTCTGAAACCCTACAACATAATCTATGCTGTAGCCTGACATGCACCTCCATGGAACTAACTACACATCGCATTGATGCAGCCTAACTTCCTCCTATACATTTCTGGCTACTTTTTCCACTGCAGAATAACAATCAGAGGCTCGACATAAGAACTCACAGACGCTCCTCCAGATGTTCTGCAGGGAGATTACCGAAACTATCAGAATGAATGTGTGGAAATGTGCAAAGAAGTGGAAAAACTTCAGGGACAAATATGTTTTTCTGCTAAAAACAGAAAAAAAAGAAAGAAAATTATCACAATAAAGAGCGGGAACCCTGGAGGGAAAAAAGCCTTTATTTCTATGAGGGTTTGGAACAATATATAAAACACCAGGATATAACCACAGGTTAATTAACACATAAAACACCATGCACAGGATGAATCCTGGCAATGGCACTGGTCACTTGTGTAAGTTATGTCGTAGGCTCTGCAAAGGTTTTGTTTCATACTTATTATCCATATTAAGAATCCCCAAATAGCCTAACTCTAAGAGGCGGTGCACGCCGTTTCTCGCCCTGTGGCACACACACACCCCACCACCACCCTGAAATGGATCATCAGAAGAAAATGGATTGATGAATGGATGTTTTATTTCTTAAGCTTGAGCATGTCAAAGAACAACCAACCCCTCTGACAGCAATGCCTTTAAAGGAGCATGCCTTGACATATCAGTAGCAAACGGTAGATTAGAATGCAAAGGATTTTTGAGACTAAATAGGCAAACATGAAATATGACCCAGCATTTGGACAAGGCCAGAAAATTGGTCGAGAAAAACTCCACTTGCTTAAACAAAGACCTGCCTCATTTCCACTTTGCACTTAGTCAAAACAAAGTTGTCACAGTTCACCATATCGTCTCAGGAGAACAGACAGAGCAGTTTTGTACTTTTAAGGATTTCAGGAGAAGAAGCAGCGCAGTCATGTGAAATAACAATGTCCCATTTAATCACAAGCTTACATGTATAGCAGCAAACTATATTTGGAAAGTGTCAACTTCAATTATATGTTGGACAAGGTGGAGCTAAGAGAAGTTCAGGTTGGTGAGCACTTTTATTTAAAACATGGCAAATGAAGTCTGGAGGCTTGTTGCATGCTCCGGTGCCAGGTGATGATTAATTTTGCAAAGAACAAGGTGATTAGCATACCTCTTTAGAACACCTGGATAGCAAATGAAATATCTTGAACAGCTGTGGAATCATATATATTAACATTCACACATACCAGTACACAAACCACCGCTCAGAACAGCGTCTGAGATACTCACATCTGCTGCGCAATCCATGCGTCAAATTGACTATATTTATGACACCTACCATCTACAACTGCACTGAGAAAAAAAAAAGAAAAAGTAATTTCTGCAGCAAGCGTTGGCTCATATGTCTTTTCACCAGCCTGACACAAATGTCACTGGATGCTATGAATGTCACAAGCGTTGTCAGAGGAAGCTGACAGTTCCATCAACACTTGTCACATGTGAGCTCAGATTGCAATCATCACCTTAAAGAAAGGTTAGTTTTTATTTCGCAAAGTTTGATGACAAACTGAACTAGAGGCCATATTGCAATCGGCTTACGCCAGCCGGCATGCCGATGAACTCTCGGACCACGCCCGGCGTTCAAACCCAGCCTTCATTCTGATATCGCAAGCACACTTGTAGAGCTCCATGGCTGCTTCTTGCACATTTATGACATCATGTCAACAAAATCTGTTTGAAGGACTGACTGACATATGGTGCGCCAAAGTACTCTTTGTGGTAATTCCTGCTACAGTTCGCGTTTCCAGAAACAAACTGTCATGACTCACAGGTTGAACATAAGCCATGCTGTCCTGGTTGGTAACAGCTTATTGAGCATTATTAGGCTGTAAATAGCAGTTCATCACATGCTCAGTGTAAATTCTGTTGTTGCTATGCACTCTTTTCTCTTTTTTTTATTTTGTTACCTCAAAGAGGAACAGGTGGGCTTCTGCCTTCTTGCCTATGGGTCACTATGACTGTGATTTTTCCTTTTTTTTTAAATTACCAAGTTCATACATTGCCACCCCCACACATCCCAGCACTACATATTTGACAAAGTGATAATTAGACTGATTTGAAGCAAGAGAGTTACAATCATGTCTAGTCAGATTTCTGTATTAACTTGAGAATAAAAAAAAGAATGTCAACACCTCATCATGGCCCTGTGAAGACAGTGGGGAGTCTTTCTACTAACCAGAGAACTTGTGAAAAGAAAATTGAAATACACTCATTACAGAGTTACCCAACGTGGAAATGGGATGATATCAAAGCAATGGAAAAGTGTTCCTCACTGAGCAGACACAGATATAGCAGCACATCCTTCATTTATTGTCTCTGCCCCCAAAAATGCAGATAACAACATCAAAAAGCTGCAAACATGCCATTATTTTTCAACTGACATGCATTTCAGGGAAGAAAATTATATTTTTTTGAGTGACGGACCAATTTTCAGAGTTGAATTGTTAATAGGGCTAAAGCTAGATTATTGACAAGTTCACTGAAGACTATATTTCCCTGTTTTAGTGGCAAATGCTACGGTCAGATATCCATTTTCCTGTAAAAAAAAAAAAAACATATGGATGGCGGTGTAAATGATACCTGCGTTGTACTGCCTGAGGAAATGTCAAAACAGTTATGGATATTAAGAATGAGCAGTGATAGCGATTGGGCTAAATGTCAGCGAATCAACCTGCAGGTTAGATTTTTACAAACTGCTGCATCTGTGACACAAAAGGGTATTGATATCGGTTTAAAATATCACCAACATAATTGTGGAATCATGGCACCCAGTGTGAAGGATGGGTTAAATTCTCCTTTAATATAACTGCACACTTTAAAAATGGCTACAACGACTTGACAATCTCACACTATGATTTTGCAGCTTTTTGGAGCTTTTTATTGTATTCACCTAGCTTCCTCAGGAGATCGACATACCCCAATTGAGACGATAGTGATACAATTAAAAGCTAGAGAGCAGCAACTAAATAGACCTTGAATTAAGAGCGTTCCCTCAACTGATGTTTCCAAGTTCAAGAGTGGCCTTTTCATCTCAACATGAGAGGCGTATCATGGTTTAATGAAAGCTTCAGTCAGATGTCTGAAAGCACACGGGTTATGTGATCTTTTTCAGCAAAGAGAAGTTAGAGCCAACAGCAACACAAGTACTTACTGGCTGGAGCAATGCAGTCAATAATTTTAAAGAAATAACTACTTGAAGACCATTTTTTCATCTTTGAAAATGATTCAGTGTATCTGTCAGTATTCACAAACATGTTCTTTTCCTGGGCTGAAATTTCAGTCAATAGGATTTCTGTGCATGACTGGCGTAGTACTTCCAACATGAAATCAGTCTTGTTTAAATCAGGCCCAAGCTCCACAGCTAACGAGAAACTGATACTGTTTGTAGAAACATGGCAGATGGTCACCGTTTAATAAACCCACAACTTCTCAACAAACCTGAATGAGGTGCAGATTATTTTTAAAAACCAAGAAAGAAAAAGAAAAAATGTGGGCCCTACACTGTGTCACTTATTGAAATACTTGTTTGATCAACCTACGAGAAGCATCTCACCACATCTATCAGTGGATGACAGAGATTAGTCTAACTGTTATATTGCCTTGCATTTACTATCTGTATCTGTACAGTATCATCACTCATTAAGCAGCTTTAACACGATACAGACAATAACCAAATGCAATACAACATGTAATCTTGAGCAGTATTCATACTGCATGTGTCAGTGGTTGGCTACACTCACCCCATGCCCAAACAAAGTCACTACCATACGAGCTTGCAGTGTATCTCAGCTTCTCAGTCAATTCCACTCCTTGCTCACCTCCAGTTTTAACACTAAGGCCAGATTTACCAAATGGGGCAAAATAGCATAGGTGTGGTTAGTTTTACAGGTGATTTACATAAGTTGCATTCTTGTCTAAACAGGTGCAGTCAGTTCATTTTCATGTCAAGTACAACAATATTACATGTTTTCTTTCTTTATTAAATATCGGCGCAATTAGGAGTAAGTCGTATGCCGCAGATTGGTTTGTGTTCTTAATTGTGTCCTATCTTCCTCCCCTCACCCCAACCAGTCACAGCAGATGGCCACCCCTCCCTGAGCCTGGTTCTGCCAGAGGTTTCTTCCATTGTTAAACGGGAGTTTTTCCTTCCTACTGTCGCCAAAGTGCTTGCTCATAGGGGGTCATATGATTGTTGGGTTTTTCTCTGTATGTATTACTGTAGGGTCTACCTTACAATATAAAGCACCTTGAGGCGACTGTTGTTGTGATTTGGTGCTATATAAATAAAATTGAATTGATTTAATTCTAATATTCCCCTCCCTATATTTTGCGCCTTGAAAAAGGAACTCCGAGAAATACATGTGAAGTGGACACGCTGGTCCACCATGTCCACTTCACGCTTTACCTCTCCAAAATGTGAAATGTACTTGCAAGCAGAAGTTGACGTAAGTTGCAGTAACAGCAGAGGGAGATATTTTATTTTGTGCCAACATGAAATTAATCACAGGAAAGCATTTAAAAAGACATTATTAACAAATTTGCGTGCGTATATTAGCCACCTAGCTTAATTGTTTCTGATGATTATGGACCCTTTAATGCACTTCATATATATTTTGCTCACTTCTGCATGGGTGTCCAGTTCACGTTTTGGTGAGACAAAGCATGAAGTGGACATGGTGGGCCGGCAGGTCTGTTACACGTTTTGACATGATACTGGGTCGGTCAGTCACAAGAGTTCCCAACTCTTGTCACTGCGCTCTAGTGGTCTACTGCAAATTTTTGGTTACGATCTGATACCAAGTAAATACAGGGCTAGTATTGCGATACCAATACCAATACTTTTACCTCATAAAAGGGAGCTTATGTAGGAGAGAACGGTGTGTCATGATTTATGAGATGCAACATCATCAATCTGCCAAATTCTGAACACCTTTTAATGATCACTGCACAACGTTATTTTTACTTTTCATAATAATCAGTTACCTCTCAGCTTTTCATGTATTTAAAAACTGTATTTTTTGGAGATGTTTCTAAAGCACTTTGGGTCAACTTATGTTGCTTAAATGTGCTATATAAATAAAACAGATTTTATAGTCCACAGAAAAAGGTTATTATACACATACATAATACATTCATAGTTCATGTTTCAGGTATTTTTCAGTTCTAATAAAACGGTTCAGTGGGCTGACTGTATCATTTGAATGTCTGGACATAGTCTGGAGGTAATCAGTCTCCTAAAGTAAAAGCTATGATGACCAATAACACTTTAACATTAAATAATGCTGAATAACTGACATGAGTCATGGCTGAAACATTACTTTTACCACTGTATGAGCTAGCTTGTTATTCTTTACCTTGCTGAAAGGACTGTGAAAGTGAGCTCTGCCTCTGTGTTTGGGGTCTGCTTGAGGATCTCTTTGTTTCTTTTGCTGCTCTTTCCAGGACAAAGCTCTTTTTTCTGTGGTCTTTCATGACTTTATATAAGTTGGTAATAATGCCAAAGTAGAGAAATTCCTTCCAACATGCATCGTTGTTCCCACTGTTTTGTGAAGAACCTCTAAACGTGCGGCTGACTTGTGGGATGCAGGACATCTAAGCACAGCAGAGCAGGAAAGAGGTGGTGGAACAAAGTGTGCCTGCATAAGAGGAGGAGTGTTTGCACATGACAAACAAACTAAAGCATTGATGCTGTCACGCTAATATCGATCCAATACCAGTACCAGCTTTAGCATTCATACTATCAAAATTTGTATCCATCCGCCCAGACCTGCTGTGCTTTCTTTCTAAGCACTTTGGCGACAGTGGGAAAGAAAAACTCCCTTTTAACAGAAAGAAACCTCTGGCAGAACCAGGTTCAAGTTCAATTTAATTGTAAACTCAAAAACCTGATGAGTTTGTTACAACAACGGCTTCATCTTGTGTTCATTTCACCTAAAATATAAACTCTATCTGCATGTTCATATGCGGCAAATGCATGAAAACAGCATTTCTGTGCTAGATGAGCTTGTGTAGCTTAATTGCTTCTATGACAAAAAAAAAAAAAAACTGGTATTCACATCTGCATGATATCAGGGAAAGGTGGTGATGTGCTACTTGCTAATGATTGATGGAGAAAGTGCAATGGTGCCTTAGCAGTCAAAACTTCCCCCATCACTAACTAAATAAATAAACACAATACATAAAAAGGCACTTGTTTTTGATCACTGATGTACTGTATTCGCTCGCATTCCCATGCTTAAGTGCCATGTCTTTCCGGCTCTGCATGACTAACATTTTTCTGAGAAGAGCTTGCGTTTATTACCATATTAGTCTACATTATGATGAAAGAGTGTGTGTATGTGCATATGGCAAAATGTGCGAGCCTTCCTTGCTACAGACCGCCTGCTGCAATCTCATCGTAATACAGGAAATGCATGCTGCCTCACACACCTAATAAAGCTCTCTCTCATAAGCACACACACAGGCATCTGCCCAAGCACCTGTAGAGGTTTTAAAGCTTTGCCAGCTGCACAGCACACAGTTCCAACGCTTGTCATAATCAGCAATGCCTCCACACGCGGACACGTTTAAAGATGA
>VVHJ01043663.1:1662-29432 GCA_015107715.1 Tylochromis polylepis | reverse complement strand
TTTTTTTTAATGCACAGTCACATGAAATGATACTAACTGAAAGCACATTTTATAAATTTTGAAAAAAAAAACTGATTTAAAACAAACAGGGCTCATTTGAACTGCAGTTAGCCATTATGCTTGCAAAGGAGAAAGCAAGATATGTGAATATTAAAACAGTCTCACACCAAGAGAGACCCTTTTACAGTTCAAGAGAGCAGGTTCCTTTGCGGCTGAAAGGAAAACCTTCCCCAAAGAAAGTTACCATTTATTTTGAGCCAGTGAAACTCAGCATTTATATTTAATTGATACAAATGTACAACCGTTTAACAAATAAAATACTTCTGAAACAAAATGCCCCCATTCAAAATAATCAATGAGAGACTACTGATTTTTTTTTTTTTTTTGTCTTAATATAGAGAATGCAAATAAAAAGTGCATACAAGCAGCAGCAATGCTGGGACAGTGTGGGACAACAAAGATATCTTTAAAAAAAAAAATTAAATTACAAATCAATGCAAATCAAGGGAATAGTTTGCACGATGCTATTAAGATTCTTAATTCGACCCTGTGAAAACAGACTACAGAAAATTAAAGATATTTAAAAAAGAAAAAAAATTTCAAGAAGTTACCTGCCAATGTTTTATTGTGGTTTTTTGTTTGTTTGTTTTTTTTAATTCTCATACACTCACCACTTGCTCCAGAAGCTCAAAACGTCTTTTAAAAACGCTTGATATGTTGGTCAATGATCAACTGGATGACAGCTATGCAACCCAACACTGAAGATAATATCAAACAAGTAAACGGAACTAAAAATTGCACTCAAGGCAACAACCAGTATTTGTATTAATGTATAAAAACATCATTTATCCCATCACCTATGTATGTTCTGATGTTTCTCAATACCTTTTTGTCACATAAAATCAATACAGACAGGGCCCACAGCACCGCCTGTTTTGGAAAAAAGTCCAAGTTGCTTCTGTTTTTCAAGCACGTGTGATTGGCATTTCTCTATGTATGCATTTACTAGCTCAATGCTGAACATCTCCTGCTGCTATTTGTAAAAAAAAAAAAAAAAGTAAAAACAGCAGTAATTCAAAAAAAAAGTTACTGAAATAATTTATGTCTTTGTGGTCAACTGTGTTTAGAAATAAACCACTGGTTCACTCTAAACATAGGCACATTTAAAAAAAATAATAATAATAAAAAAAAGGCTTAAAAAGACCCAAAACAAAAAGAACACCATCATTAGACCTTTGTTCTCTATAGTCAAGAAGCAATTAACACAATTTATGCCAAGGGAAGATGATGTTTAAAAAAAAAAAAAAAATCAAAGTTGAATATATAACAAGATGACAACGTTAAAAATCACGGCAGCAGCAGTAAATTAAAAGTTCCAAAGACTTTTTTTTGTTTGTTTGTTTTTGCATACAATTGTATCCTTGCTCACATAATAGATGCTTGTAATTACCGTAAATACATTGGCAATGGGAGCATGGTCTATATGGTTGAAAGACTTGCCACTTAGCTCACAGTTACTCAATATATATATAACTTTATATATCTTCAGTTTTGGCAAATAGATGGAAATAATTCCTCTTGTATGATTCGGAATGAAAGACGAGTTACGGGTGATGGACTGGCGTCCTAAAATGACTGTGATGAACTGGAGAAACACAGAAGTCAAGTTGCCAAAGGTTTGCTTTGCTTCTGCCCAAGGATGATAAAAAGTAACATTTTCCTCCTCAGTATCCTCTTTTTATTTGCCCCACCGACACCAGTTGTGACAAGTGTGTTTTCTTTACAGTGTATGATACACATAATGGGGGGTGGGCAGGCAAAAGGGTGCAGAGCAAGTGGAGGGTTTGCAGTTAATCAGGACTGGCATTGAGCTGCTCTTGGCTCAGACCATGGCACGGTATGGTCCCTGCATCTTGAGGAACTGAATGATGAAGGAGGGGCCTCCTGCGACAATCTGGGGTGGCAGGTGGGTGAGGGGACAGTTCTCTATGCTCATGATGGACAGTTTACTGCAGAGGGCCAGCTCAAATGGAAGGCTGTGCAGGTTGGGGTTGTCGTTGAGGTACAGTTCCTCCAAGTTCTCCAGTGTGCCTGAGGACAGACATTATGCAGTGTTAGTTAAACCATATACTGTCATCCAGGGAAACTGTGTCAATAAAATACAATTTTTAGGAATAAAAGAGACCCTCATTACAGCTCCTTTATCTAGTGTGATATTAGTTTTGAGGCACTTTAGCACACATGAAACAGCAAATAAGGTAAGCATAAGTGCAAATAATCCCAGTGAGCCAATAGCTCAGGTTTCAGACTGGGTTCCAACATGTTTTAAAATTCTTGGACCTTTAGGTTTTAGAGAGGAGATATTCTTAATGTGTTCATCTCTGTTAGACACGCCTGGCTATGAGCAAAATGGCCTCACCAACCTATTGTTCAAAGGGGCAGCCAGTGAGAAACTTGGGCTAAAAGCAGAGGACCTAAAACAGGTCCTTCTAGTTAGTGGATGAACTGAGGGGCAGCACCAAAGTGCAGTTAAAGATAATGAGGATTATTTTAAAATAAACTGTGCAAAGCTGCTGTAGTAACTAGCACTTCAAGAATAAAAGTATTTTATTTATATTGTAATAGGTTCTCTTTTAATGTTTTGCAATAAACTTTACTGACCATGATACTTAAGGCCGCAACTATAATAATACTAACTGCCAGTTAGTGTCCTTTTGAAAGGCTTCATATGTTAGTGAAAGCTGAATTGAAGGGCACCAACACCATTCATTCATATTAGAAAAACCAAATTAAACCAAGCAAGAAAGCCCACCATAAGTCCGCCAGAGCTTATTCTTTATATTTTTACATGCTGTAGTGCCATTTTTGGGAGCATTTCAAGTTGCTGTGCTTCAATACAACCGTTATATCCCACATCTTAAATAATATGTATGAATTAAGTCCATAGTAACTACATAAATTGCAAAAAAGTGCAATAAACTACAAAAAAATAAATAAATTGAAAATCGTTTTTGTTTTTTGACACATATTTATAGTTAGGGAAATTTTCCCTCAAAACTGTAAATGCAAAACAGTTGCACAAAATAGTTTCCAACCACAGGAAATTTATTTTGAGTGTCTTCATAGTTTTATTTTGAGATACACCAATTTTTATAAGCTGCAGGAAAAATGAAAATAAATATTATAATGCAAATTTGCAACAAAAAAAAAATAGCATGTGCATCAAAATAAACTATTTCCAACAGTGCAATTTAAGTTCTAAGCATCCTAGAAACTATACGGAAAGGCATAAACTCAAACATGACTTTTAAAAACACCAGTATATTTTTTAAACGCCCTGTAGGGAAAAACTATGTTTCCCACAAAAATGACGTCACTTCCGGTTTTGGCAGGCAATGGCAGACATGCGATAGTTTGCACTGACGTTTATTCCAACGTAGGAAGTGTTATGAACAGCTGATCGGATCGGCAAGCGCGTTTCTGGAATGTTACATTTCTGTTGTTGCCAACGCTTTTTATGCAATTTTTGCAAAGCCATATGTGGAAGGAAACCGTGACCTGGGACAAGTTGAAAGCATAAAATGTAAGTACAACTCCTCCAGTTTCATATCCCCCCAAAAAAAAATTATTGCGCTAGCTTATGTGGTTGCAATTCTACCGGGATTTAAAAATAGTTACACAAAACGGAGCATGCAAGAGGTAAGGAAAGCCTGCTACACTATGGGCTAACCTCCAATTTTCATTAGTTATACAAATTTTAAGTCTTACAAACTATAAATGCTGCACTGCTACTGCTTCAAAAGAAAAGCTAAATACCTCTATACCACTTCTATAACCTACTTCTTCTCTCTGCCTAAACACTCTAAAAATACACAAACCTTTAGCTTCTTTCCCCACTCATTGTAATCTCTAGCTTAACACAACAGTAACAAACCTATCCAGGCTGGACCAGTCACTGTGAGGAAGTGAGGTGGGACATACTGTGTGGACTGTTAAGCGCTTAAACCCTAATGGTTATGCTTAACCATTATTTTCCCATAAAAGCTAAATGTATTTGCTTTGTCATAAAGGAGATTTCCAGAACGGGTATAAGAGGCATACTGACCAATCTCCTCAGGAAGGTGTTGCAGCAGGTTCTCCCCCAAACCCAGATGAGTCAGGTTGAGGAGGTGGCCAATTCCTCTGGGTAACATAGTCAGCTGATTATTTGTCAACACCAGTTTCTGAAAAGAAGGTAGAGACAGCACAATGAAACTGTACAAAGGCTTCTGATTCCACTGTATGCCACAGCATTTACCAGCTGGAGACCAACTGTGGATGATTATCTAATGTGTAGACAGGCTGTCCTGTAATCTGCTCCTTAAAACTAAAGTGATTTCTATGATGAAGGATTAGGATCTCAGTTTTTAAGATTGTTGAAACAACAATAAAATGTTAAAACTGCTAAATGTTAAATGTCAAAACTTGCCGGTTCTGATTAAACCTTTATATACAACAAAAATCAGCGACACAAGACAACTGTATCCATGGAAGAGTTACCTGTAAATCTTTAAGATAAGCGATTTCATTAGGTAGACATTCCAACTTGTTTTCCTCCAAATCAAGCTCCCTTAACTTTCTCAAATTCCCAATACCATGTGGTAACTTCTTGAGAAGATTATTGGACAATATTAACACCTGTGAAGACAATGAGATTGTTCCTTATTTTAAAAAACAGACACCTTGGCACTATTAAATATAATGATTCACAGAATTAAGCAATTAAGCAACACAAAGATGTGAAATGTATTATGAATGCATATGAAAATCCTGTTTCAACTTACTCTGTGAAAATTACACACACAAAAAAACAAAATATAAACCACAAAAAAAAAAGCAACAGGGGTTGATATGAGCTTATTTGATAAATCACTAGCCTCAAAGATAATAAGAAAACTGTTCCCAATTTATTATGAATCTGTACAAAATACAATCTCTTGGATATTGTGCTGAGATACTTAAAAAAAAAAAAAAATATCACACAACATTTCTATATGAAAGACTCACCTCCAGAGAAGCAAGACCACAGATGTCCTCTGGGATTTTAGTTAGCTGATTGGTGGCCAGGTTAAGTTCAACCATGCTAGTCCATGTACCAAAATCCAAAGGCAGTGCTGTTAACTGGTTGTCCTGAGCAAAGACAAAGGAATAGCTTTATTAGCAAAATAACGGCCAATTCAGCGAGTCAACAAAAAAGGGTGAGCAGAATGATGGATTACATTAGATATGCTTCCTAAAATAAAACACGTGTTTTCAAATGACACTTTAAGAATACCCACCAGTATGTACAACTGTTTTCTCCAAGTAACAGATAAATCTTTGATTTCAATATGTTTAATGATTCTACGAACTTTGATCGTTCTACCTCAGTTTTATTAGAACTAGAGTAAAAAAAACTTTCCAAAATAGCAGAATGTTGATGCCAAGAAGAAAGAATTTCTCATGTCAGATTTTTTTTTTTTTTTTATATCAAAATTTTCTATGAATTCACATGGGCGCATAACTTTTTGTTTGTGACGCAGTATAGCTCAGGCATAACAAAGCTTCAGTTCAATACCTCATGTTCCCATGGCTTTTATTCTCTGAAGATATTTTAACATGTCACAGCACAGATTCAATAATGATGTTTGAATTCAATTTAGCTCCCTCAGTTTCAGCCTCCTAGTATTGCTCATGCTAGCTCACAGTCACAGCTTACTGGCACACTTGATTATAACAGAGCCATTGTCCATCTGAACCTTTCTTTCTATGACAAGTCAGATATGTCTGTGGTAAAAACCAGGCTTAACATTCACCAGTTTTATTATCTTGTGATACCTTACTAGCACCAGACTCTGGAAAAAATAAAACTACAGCAGACAGAATTGAGATAATTTATCCAAAAGACATTATTTGTGTATTGTATTACAAACGTGTAAATATACCTTCATGTTAAGCTTGCTTAACACTTTGGCCCTGGAGAAGATGCCAAAGGGGATCTTGTTGATACGGTTGTGCTCCATGTTGAGAGAGTAAATGGTTGAGAACTGGGATGGTCCACCCACAGGGTATGACTGGAAGCAGTTTCTTGCCAGTGTTAAGCTCGTCAGATTGACCAAACTTGACAGCAGACCCTGACCAAATACAGAAACAGCAGCATGGCAGGAATCATATGAGCAGGACGGCTGTTGGTGTATGCAATGGTTTTTACACTGGATATATTCACTAATAGAACACAAACATATCACATTACATTTGTGATAAAAATCCATGGTCTACTTACCTCTGGCAACACTGAAATGTTGTTGTTTTCAAGATTTAGCTCCTCCAGTTCTCGACATTGCGCTAAAGATCTGGGAATAGCTGACAATCTATTGTACCTCAGACCTAAGCGATTTATGCTTGCCAAGTTCCCTGAAACAGTAACCAAAAACATTTTTAGGTTGGTTTTTTTTTTTGGTATCATTATTAAATGTAGCTGGATTCACAAAATTTTAGGGGGAACAAAACAAAAACAACAAGTATTAACAAAAATACAAACTGATGTAGTCATATTACCTATAGTCTCTGGGAGGTCCAAGAGTTCATTGTGCTGCAAGTCGAGGTTAGTTATCTGTGTGCAATTTCCAATCTCCTTCGGTAGGTGTTCCAACTGGTTATGGGCAACATCCAGAGTAATGAGGCTGCATAGCTCCCCTGCAGGATGATGCACACCAAATACAAAAACTACTAATTCAACAAGAGTCTTTTCAATATTATACATTGGCCTCACAGACAACTTCTAAGCCTTTTGTCTCATTCCACATGAAGAGAATTAAAATACAGATTTTTTAAGTGTGCAGAACTGATTTTTTTTTTTTTTTTTTAAATTGGAACAGCCAAGTTAACAGCAATAACTTTTAAATGCACGGGATTACAGTATGTAAGAGAGAACATTGACAATTACAACACTGTTATTAGTTTGTGATTTTGGACTACAGAAATGGTCTATGTGGTACTGCTGGAGCTGAAGGAGACTGTGTATAGGGATGTTGTAGAATTATATAAATAAAAAAATGTTATAAGGCCATCATGGCCTACACCCTGATTGAAAATTAGTACAGCTAAATGTTTCAAACCCATGGTTTATCACTCCCTTACACTGAAATTTGACTTCTTACAGCCAGTGAGAAAAGGTTGCCCTTTGTCCTTCTTTCATGTGAAGAATTCATTTCATCTTTACTCACCTATCTCAGCGGGTAGCTGTTTGATCTTGTTCTCACGAATGCTGAGCATCGTGAGTTTGGATAGGTTTCGGATGTCCTTCTCCACCGTTGTAATGCGATTGAAGCGCAAGTACAGCGTGGTCAAAGACGTCAAGCGATAGACAACTGGTGGTATCTCTCTTAGCTTGTTATGCCGGAGGTCAAGCATTCGAAGCTTCTTCAGGGAGTCCAGGGAGTCTGGCAAACTGGTCAGGGAGTTCTCACTGAGGGCCAAAGTGACCAGGCCTGATAGGCAACCCACCTCAGCTGGCAGGCTCTGCAGCTTATTGCTGTATAGGTAGAGTTCAGTCAACTGTGTCAACTCCTTAATGGAAGTGGGCAGAGTGTGAATGGACCGTTTGGACAAGTCCAGTCTCGTTGAATTCTCCTCTCGACATTTGTTAAGCTCTTTGATCACCTCTGCATTACTGGACTTCTTGCGTGTACCTGTTGCTGGGTTTGGCCGCTTTATCGTATTGTCAACAGAGAAGGCAACACCTGGTGTTGAGCTGCTGGTGTCCTTCTTTCCTTCTTTGGCATCTTTCCCTTTGGTCTTTGACTCTTTGCCCCCATCCTTGACTAAGCTGGCCAAAGCCTTTGCCTCCTTTTCCCTTTCTTTACCAGCCGGACCACCTTTGGGGTCCTTTTCTTTCGATTCTTTTTCTTTGCCTAAAGTACTACTCATGTCGACGTTATCGGGGAACCTACAAGATTGCTCATGGGAGTCTCTCTTGTCAGGTTACTTATTCCAAAAAAAAGGACAGACAGCCAAAGAGACTTTTAAAAAACACATTCCTGTGCAGGCCCACACATTTACAAATACCCTTGGAATAAAGGCCTTGGGATCCAAAGACTTTTTGGATACTTATTATACTTTGTCCCTTTGTTAAAATGCCATGGGAGAAAAAATCCTTTGAAGTAGCTGGACTATGGCATCCATAGGCCACATGCTTAAGTGTTTGAACAGCACACAATCCAAGGACCTTCGGATGGAAGTTCTTTCACGTTGCAAAGGTCGATGAGGGTTTTTTTTTCCTCTTTTAAATTCCTCCGACATTTACTGTGGGAGAAAAACAGAAATTTTGTTTAAATTTGCAATTTTATTTTCACACTTCACAAATATAACACTTTGGATTTTGACAGTAAATTTCAACTTGCTGTGTCACTTTCTGCTACAATTTTTTTTTTCTTTTAACTTTTTCCTGGCAGTCCTGACAAAAAGAAACAACCCTATTCTGAAAGGACTTCTAAGAACAAAACAATGTTTAGAAATATTTTCTACTCTGATGATGAATCTTAAAAGTGTTTCCTACTAAAAGGATGCGGTTCTCATTACCATTTACAATAAATCTTTAGTCCTCTTGTAGTGGGCACAGATCAGAATGTGTGTGTGTGTGTGTGTGTGTGTGTGTGTGTGTGTGTGTATGTGAAAATTGACAAAAACAATGGAAATAAAATGTAAATATGCTCCTTAGAGCTGTGCTGATATACGACAATGTCAAGATCAAAGATTGGCGAGCTATCGCTGCTCATTTTGACAATCAAGGTAATTTTGATCTCATTTCCCCTTTAATGCATTAAATCATTATTATTATTATCATCATTATGAGAGTGTAATAAATTGGATCTGCCTTCACTATCGTTTCTCCACATATTATCAACACTTGCAACACAGACATGTCTTGGTTTGCAAAGGCACGAAATTAATGTGAGTGGAGCAGCTGTAGTGAACCATCATCATCGTTAACTGACAGAAAACAGGAGGATATTTCTGACCGCTGTACTGATTCTTAAATTAGAGCTTAACGTGACTACTGAGATACTCTTCTAGCTTGTCTTATTAGGCCTAGGTCTAGAAACCAGGCAGCGATCCCCTGACAACATCTGGCTGCTAGGGAAAAGCGTGTGTTCCCGGACCATTTGACAGCAGGCTGCTGGCTGCCACTGTGTGAATTTGCAATAACTGCAAAGAGGCTAGTGATTTGATCACTAGCAGGGTGCCACTATTACGGAGTGTGATACAAATAGGAAATTGAGACTATTCACCTTCATAGTAAAAAGTTGCACTTTTTGAAACATGGTGGGTTGAGTGTTAAGGACTAACTTTTATTTTAAATGAAAAATAAAAACTGTCCATTTCGAGTTTGTATCACACTTTCACAACCGCTCGAAGGTCAGCAAATGTTTTCAGACATATTTGCATATTCCATACAAACTACAAGTGACCACAGCAACCTGCTACTGACCAAAGCAATCGCAAGGAGGGTTTCGGTGCAGCACTGCATCTCTCTTTGCGACCAGTTTTGCTTGGCGATAGCAGCCGGTAGCCTCCTGAAACCACTTGCCAATTGGTAAGGGAATACTCTAGACCAGAAGGTCGGTGACTGGTTAGTCAATTTCACAGCAACCTCAGGCAACCAGTCAAAACCAATTGAGCAACCCCCGCCTCTTTTCCCAGACGCCAGTGGTTACGACCAGATCGCCAACCAGTCTCTCAACTTATGTTACTGGGGCTGTGACTTTTTTCCCATCTGGTGTTTCTGTCAGTGAAAAACTCAGCTGTGTGTGGGAAGGGCATGGTGTAGAGGTCAGGTGAGATGGTAAGAGAGGTGAAACATTTTATACAAGGGGGAGGAGGGGGTGCTATAGTAGGACTACAGGTCTATGGTTAACAAGTCAAGAGTCAGCAAATGTTGACTTTATACTGTTTTAGCTGTTCAGCTGATATCCATCCACTTAAGTTAACTACTTATAGTAGACTAAAGCATTCATTGTTGTACTGAACATGCGACATTGCTGGAAAACTGCCGGAACAGGTTTCTCTTATTGTGTTTCCCCCACTCACAGGCATTTAAACAAGATACCCTGACAATATTCTTCCTTAAAAAAACACTCCTAATTTAACAGGTTTCAGAGCCTGTCATTACAATTAAGATATTTGGTATCGAGTGTGCTCTGCCAGATCAAGAAATCCGTTTAATACACTCAAGCATAACCTCACACCAACTACAAAACAAATATTGACATTGCTATAACACCCCACTTAACCACCCCATACAAAATTCACAGCAAAATGATCATATTGACTCCTGAGGCAATACTTGTGGATGTTAAGGAATATACATGTCTGGTACTTGTCTCAAATACTCCCAGACAAAACATGGTCCTTTGGATCTTTATGTGACAAACCGAGGCAGCCTCTCTCTGGCAGCTGTCTCTGTGTAGCCTCTTGCTGGTGCAGCTTGATGACTATGTAAAGCTCTCCAGTACTAGTACAGGCTAAGCTGTGGCAAAAAGAGAGGCAGGTTTGGCTCAGGATCAGAGCTAAGTGAAAAGGTTAGGACTGCTGAGAGTAATCTTTAGAAGTGGCTTTCAAAGCATGAAGTTCCCACAACAACAGGTCATATGACCTTTTGGGTAAAAGAAATATTTGGTCAATAGTAGCACCCCTTGCATGAGAGAAAGCCTTGTAGTGTGTTTCTGTAAATAATAAGATGAGGTATCCACTGCTCTTTTTTGCCTGCCATAAATAAGTTAAACAGCTAACACAGTCTCTAACAGGCATACCTGTGTACTAAATAATTATTTAAAGAAAATGAGAATACCCAGGCCAGTCCAACTGCTAGAGCAATGTAAACCAAACTGTGCAAGCAACTTCCTTTTATGGTTGTACTCTCCAGCCCTGTCCTTTTACTTCATTCTGGCTATAATAAACTGCAAGCAAAAATCATCTGTATAGATTTGAATGCAATTATAGACTTTTCTTTTTAGACCTGATGAAGAAAAAAAAACTGATTAAAAGGACTGACTTCCCAATATTACCCATTCAAAGAGATTGTAAGAATTTTTTTTTAATGTTATGCACCTAATATGCACACCGATTTCAATTCAGTGCAGTTAAGAGTCCAATGCACTCTGCTGTCATTTAAATCTGCAAGTTTCTCTCCTCTCTGCGAATGGTAGTCATGATCATTGATCAATGGTCATGATTATTTGCATAGTAATGATTATGAAACTGAGCTCATGGCTCACTGTTACTCAGTGGTGCTAGTTTTGGTCATTATGCAAAAGTACTGCTTATAAGGTTAGGGAAACCTGCAGTGAACTGAGACTGAAGAAGTCACTTGGATGCGTAACAAAACATTTCCCCCTTTACATCCAAATGAATGGAGTCAACTTTCTCTGATTTTTCTCCACTCCTTTGCTTTGCTTTTTTGGTTCACCGTGTGTGCTCGTAAAGAAAGAGTTTAAGGTAACTTGTTACATTACTGCAAATAAAATTAAAGTTCTTAAACACCTTTGGATGCTTCTTAAACCAAAAATGAACCAATATCAACCCCACATTTTTGGAAGTAAGACAGCTGCATTTTTTGCAATCCTGAATATGATGACAAAGGTCAGAATGCCACAAGTTCTGCTGCTGATAGTGGCGCTAGTCATGTCCCAGGCATTGGCCAGTCTCTTGCTGATATAGTTGAAAGCACAAGAAAATAGATTAAGGCAACTCCTGGCTCCATAAGACAAACATTTAAAGCTACATACAAAAGTAAATGAAAATGTACATTTAGAAATTAAGAGAAGCCAACAGAGAAAAGCACTGTTGTCCCCTCCCTTTGAGCTTTGCCCCACTTGATTTTGTTATTTCATGGGTTTCCTGCTTAATTTGTCCTTGGGACTAAGCACCAAAGCACAGTTGCCTCATAACTAAGGCAAAGACTGTGTGTCACTTATGACAATCTGATAAACTAAAATGCATTTTATGCTTCAATGAATGAAACAGTCAAAAATACTTTTATTAAAATCCTGGAGCATTTCCTTTGGGAACGGCCAAAACCTCTCTGGTGGGACCAAGTGTCTTTGTATGCAGGATAAACCTTGACTTTGCGATGGAACTTATGATTATCATATCATCATTGTCAATAGCAATGACAGCAAAACATTTCCCCTAAGCAAAACAAGGGTATTATGATTTGTAGCTCTCAAATAAATGCAGTGGTTTCTATAAAATCACAAAGTGGTTTAATATTTAAATGAGCAAATAAGTTCTCACTTCAGAAGGATAATAGCAGAAGACATTAAGAAGAAGCACCAACAGGTAAGAGCTGTGTTGATCAACAGATTCAAGATATTCAGTCACTTTTCCATCTCTAACTAGGTTAAGGCAAGTCCCCACTTGCATGAATGTAATGATTGGCTATAAATACTGGAGTCCTGCTCAATTTGGATCATTTTAAATGTTGGCTCTAGCAGGCAGCATTCAAAAGCCCCTCACTTTGCTAGGTTGCTGCACAATGATAAATGATGATAAATAGAATCTAACAGCAATACATATATTCAAATACTAAAGACTGACAACATGTGACACCAACTTTTCGAGTGGGGACATGCTATAGCCAGTAGGGGTGGAAGAAAAAAAACTGACACAAATATTAGAGATTGGGATATTTCATCTGCCAATACCCTATTGATACAGCAACACCAAATATCAATAATGTATTACAGAAATTAAAATACTCTCATGCACCACCACCCTGAGATAATGTTAGCCCAGCAAAATTACATTAAATCAGCTCACAAGGAAAAAAACAAACAAAAAAAACCCCAAAACTGAACATGCTCAGCTTGACAAAGCTACCTCCTAATTCAGAACAAGCTAACAGCTCACTCACACAGGTAAAAATAGGACAGCAACATCCTTGCATCTACTAAAATTGGTGATGGCATCAATTTTTTCACATGCTGTGGTGTCTAAATGGTTGCTCAGAGTTTGAGAGTTTTTCACAATCACAACCACTTTTGATTGCAAGGCGACTGCACAGGTGGCCAGATAGGAGGCAACCTTTCTGCAAACTTTCTTACTTGGACTCACTGCAATCACTCAAGTGAGACTACTAAAGGTTTGCAAATAATTTCTATCTAAGTTATAAATGCAGACAAATTGCCAATATGCTGCCATCAGTCTGAATGAGTTTTTGCGAATGAGCACAATTTGAGTAGACTCAACTCAGCTGGCTTCCAGCTGGATGTATTCTGGTTATATTCCTATTGACTAGGAAGGCTGCCAAGTGCAAATATAGTAGTTCAATATGAATTTCTGTTAAATGATACAGATATGTGATAGCAACAGATATTTGATTTTTGACCATTTATCACAGTTTATTGTTGTATTAGCATAAACAGACTGCATGCAATTGGCAACTTGAACCCTTTGAATCGCAAACTGATAGCAAACGGACTCCACCCGTAGGTAACATTTATGGCAGATTTTAGTGACAGTGTTGATATGCCTATCTCATTTTGCACCAAAAAAGAAATGTAACTTAAGTGAAATAAGGTCATCTTATTCAATGAAAAAAGATCAGTGACATATACAGAAAACTGCTGTTACTTGAAAACTTCTTTCAACATAAACTTTCTCAACAAATCACATTTAAACTAATTTCTCAGAAGAAATTATATACATATTATTAAGGCTTATTAAAATAAATAGTACATAAATTAAAATCAACCACTGTAAACTAATATTGGAGTAGGACTTCAGCTGGCTTAGCATATAATATAATGTCCTATCCAATTCAATTTTATTTATATAGTGCCAAATCACAACAAGTTCCCCCAAGGTGTGCCTAAAAGTAAACAAACACAGACACCATGTAGAATGATCAGTGTAACTTTTCTTCTCTATGTGCATCCCTCTAGTTTTGCACTTTGTACATTCCCTCACATCAATTCTGATCGTTTCAGTAATCTACATCCAGCAATTTGCTGACATATGTGACTCCTTATATTGATGCCATGATTATTATTTCTTATTACTGAGACAATGATTGTTATTCTCTCACTAATAAATATAAAACCTGCGTTGAAAAAGTAGCCAGAAATGCACAAGAGGTATTGCTGCGTCGACACAAAGTGTAGTTACATTTCTAGGAAGGTACACGTCAGGTTATGGTGTAGAGTTTCAGAAGGGTTTGTGGTTATGATGTAGCTACAGAGTAGATTTCCTGCTGAGGCATAATTTCCCGGTCAGCAGTTAGCAATAAGCTAGCTAGTTTTTTGGCATCTGCTACCCCATGGCTGGCTATGGTACCTTTGTGTTAATATAAACACATTACAGCAGCCAATCTCTTTCTAAAAGACTTTGGATGATGGTTCATTTGTTCTTAAACAACAGGAAAAAAAGTGCATTCATATTCAGGAAGCAGACACTGAAAACAGACAAATCATAACCAGGTTAGTAATTAATATGTTGTTACGTGGTCTGAGTTATGTGTAACCAAAAGGTTCTATGTCCCAGGCTTAATCCCCATAGTGAAATCTTACTTGGCTCATCTGTAAGCCCCGAGGCTCTAGTATACACCGAGATTATTGTTATTATTTTACATCTCAGTCTAAACATGTGGTACACATAATGAGGTCTAAGAAAAAGCCACAGAACATGTAGAATGACAACATAATTTTTGGGGGACTGTTCAACCTGAAGACACCACACACATACGGAAAAGGTTTGGTCGGTCGTCAGAACTAGGATACTGTTAATGCTGTGGTATTGGGTGTGCTTACAAGGATAAACTCAAACCAACTTGCTCCTGCTACGCAAACATGACCCAGTGGGTGTTAACATTGCTGTAAGCCTACAACCCCACCTAAGCAATCATTCAGCTACTTAGCTAAACCCTACAAAATCCACAAAAGAAGAACAATTTTAACTAAATACGTATGACTTGAAAACCTAAATAGTCAACAAAGGACAGTCATAACTTTATGTGAAATTATGCAACTACTCAGCCAAACCTGTTTGAGCAGAATGGTAAATTATGGATAAGGCTTTATATCACCCTTCACAACTGCCTGATATGCTCATGTGTGAATGTGTATAAGCTGAAACTACTCGTTTAGTCAATGTAAATATGAGGCTGAACTCAAGCACGGTTTTGGAGAAAAAGCTAATGCATATGTCCATCAACACAACCACAACACCACCATAAAGTGCTATTTGAACTTCCCACATAGACTAATGAAGTTATCCATTAAGGATATCTTGGGCCCATCTGCTAATGTCAGTACATTCGGGCCTGAGTGGAACTAATCTCCCTTGTTTGTCCATTATAATCCCTTTAGGATCAGATGATACATGCGCCAATATATCAGCTAATTAGAGAATGCAATAAAGCACGTCCAAAGCAAAGAAATGCTTCAGAGTCAGATTCGAGAAATATTCAGTCATCTAGTAAGGGTGCTTGCTGGTACTTCACAGTAAGTTGAGGCCTGTCAATATAGAATCTCTGTATGATAAAAGGACGCAAAATAGCACAACAGGGGTGAGGTGGCAGCTATCGCTGTTGTCACTAAACAGAACTCCACATGACCCCACTAGGTTGGTGACTACGTGTGCAAATGGCAAACCCCTGGAAACAGACTACCGACAAAAACAGAAGCTACCAGATCGAGAAGTCAAGTCGCATTTCAATGTCACCTAATTTCCATGACATGAACACCTAATATGGGTATGACAGTGTATTATCAGTAATGTGAGTGTAACACCTTGACGCTAATAATGCTACGTTGTGACTGTTAACCTAACCTAACATCGCAAGCAAGACAACTATTTCTCGTTAACCAACTCGAGTAGGCTAAAATGTCTTCCGTTAGCTAAGCCACTCATTAAACTAAAATATACAATGCACGTCTCAAAGTCCTATCTTAAACTGGGAGAAACAGCAGCCTGTTAAGACGGCTGACAAGAAATGCAGGAAATAAAAACAGCTAAGCTGAGCGTCAGCGGCACGGCAAACGTCAGTTATGCCAGACTGCTAAATTGCTAACGTCAGCTAGCGAGCAATTTAGCTTACAAGCTAACGGTACTTTTTTTTTTCCAAACAAGGAAGACCAAAACAGCGGTCATTAGCACATAATACAATAAAGGACCACTGGTGTGTGTGTGTGCTAGACCGTGCTGAGAGGGTGTAGAGATTTGCCCTTAATACTCACACCCAGCGCTTAGCTTAATCATTAGCAAAGGTGTGTGTGTGTGTGTGTGTGTGTGTGTGGTGTGTTTGTCTGTGTAACGTAGGCCCGAGCGGAGCGGCTGTCGGACGCAGACCGACCCGACCGAAGGGGGGGAAATCTCTGCTGTAGCCAGCTGAGTGCATACGGGTAGCAGATACCCAAAGAGAACATCCTGTGAAGGCGCGAAGGCAGCTGATATCCCGACCCGAGCAGCCAGGCAAGGCCACCGAAGAGCCGACAACCTGTAACGCTGAATCTAAGCGCCGTTCCCGTAGTGATTATGAGCCGAGAAAAAAGAAAACAGTGAAAAACAGCGGCCATTCCGAAGCTGAACAAAAGAGTGCGTTCGTACTCGCCACCACAAAATGACACATCGGCGTTACACACGCCTTAACGAGAGGCTGACAAGTGTGTTACCTGTAGAGGAATGCATTACCGTGCTGTGGGGATAAAAACGTCCACTGTTAATGTAATAAAATAAGTGCTTTACCTTCAGAGGTGTGACTCCGCCATCCTTGCTGCTTCCTCCTCTTTTCCTACACTGCTGCTCTGCTCCCCTCCCTCCCCGGTCACCAAACTGCGTCATTCACACGCCTAACCAATGTTATCACGAGACTTTGAAATGCAATCAAACGTCCATTATTTTACAAACATTTATCTGTGAAAATCAATCTGAGATGATAATAATAATGACAGACTGCAAACCGGAGCATTTAAAATAATCTATTGAAAAGAAGATTAAAAAAGAAAAACAATTCATACAAATCTCTGACTTTTATTAACTGTAAAACAGTGCAAATACATTCTCAAAACAACTAAAAACAGATGACTGTCCTTAAAAAAGTAAGTGGATTTTTAAAAAAAATTTATGTTATGTTATGTCTCAGTTTTTCACATGTGGCAACCCCCAGAGCTGAAAACGCCAGCTCATAAGTGTAATAATTTTTTTTAAACCCCTGCAGGTCCTCTTGTGGCCACTTGGGGCTAGGTCCAAAAGTTATTCAATCCCATGTCAAAATACTGTACATAACTTTACAGCAAATATGTTTAGACTTGCAAAATAGATACAAAATAAAAACAAATGAATAAATAAAAGGGTTCAATGTACATTTAAAACAGTACTACAAGAGGCAATTCTATAATTATAACCTATACATTGGGCTACCTTTACAAATACAAGACAGAGTCAAGCATCAACAACCTACTTTAAACCACATCATGAACCCATCTACATAATCAACAATACAAGCATGATACGATCACAGAGAAATATAGTCAGAGCTATAAAGGTGCAAAACTATCTGTTTTTATGGCATAGTGTACGATACAGGAGAGACATTCTCTCTAGATGCAGAAATGGATTAATGAACTCACCAAACACTAGGATAGTTGTGAGTCCAGAATACCCTAAACGCATTTCAGTTTGTTTTGCAACCTTTGACTGAGATCATGTGTTTAAACATTGTTACGCAAGCTAAAAAAAAAAAGGCCTCTTTTTAGTCTCATTTAGACACATGGGGGTTACTTCAAAAATTCTGAATTGCATAGGCCCATGCCCTACAAAACCTTACTAATGCAATTGCTGCAGATCCACTACTGAGCTACTATTAACTAAATAATTAACATGAGTGTGATTGTTACTGTAATAACTTACTGGTGATGCGAGGGGGCAGAGGCCGCACAGTTATGGATGGGACTGATAACGCCACCCTTTCATTCAATATGATAACTTCTGGCTCAAAAAAATAACATGGCAGCAGACAAAATAACTAATGCTAGGCTTCATAATAGGGAGTACAAAAACCAGTGGTCATGTCCATTGTTTTATATACAGTTTGTGATTTTTACTCATTCAATTTACAGTCAATACAATTTACAGATCACAGTGGAAACATAAAAGACCCCAAACCTTCACATGCAGCAGTTTTGTAACTTAACAACAGTTTTTGTGTTGTATATATCAAACAACTTGTCTAGCTCTAGAAATATTTTTACGTTCGCATAGATCCTACGTCTTACATGAGAGTAGATCATTCTAGATCATATTTTCACTTCATGTTTATTGTGGCAATAAATAAAAAACAAACAAAAAAACCCTATAACAATATTTGTATGATATCTGTGGAAATAAGAAGAAAGAGATCATGCGCAGACAAAATCACCTATACATTTGTTGCAGCCATGACACCCGTACTTGAGAGTGGTTATACTACAAACTAATAATGCTGTCAAGTATTCATTCAAAATTTTATTTTAAGGTACTAATTTTTTTATATCCCACTGAAACATATATAAAATACTTTGAAATAATGCTTTTCATCTGCAGTGATTTCCCCCGACAGATATTTGTTAAACACAAATATTTTTTGTTTAAAAGTGTGAGTACTCAACACACACCTTCAGCTATTTCCAAGCCAACCATAAAGTTTGAACATTCTTGCTGGAAGGTGACAGTGCTAAGCACTCTGCCACACATGATGCCACACAGTACCCTGTAGCTCAAACACGTATGGAATAAAAATAATTTTGTAGAATTCTCAGACTTGAGAAGAGGACAGAAAAGTAAATCCTATTGACTTGACAGGAACAATATGAAAAAAATAAAGAAGAAATATTTGAAAAAAAAAGTACAGAATTCCTAGAACCTTTCTGCTTTATACTTACGTAAATGTCTAAAGTAAATGTTGTGTTTTCTTATACAGGGTGGAAATGTCTCTCTATATATACAGAGACATTACCAACCTATATCAGTGCAATAAGTGCAAATAATTATTTTCCTTCTTCTGGCTGCTCCCTTTATGGTTCACCATAGTGGATCATCTGCCTCCATCTCATCCTATCCCTAGCATCCTCTTCTGTCACACCAAGTATGTCCTCCTTCACTACATCAACAAATCTTCTGGTCTTACCCTTCTGGTCTTCTGTTTTTTTCCTCCTGCCTGGCAGCAGTCTTGTCTCTCTAACTTTGTCTCCAAACTGCTTAAACTCAACTACCTCCGCTCCTTGCAGCTTCACTGTCACACCTGTCTCTCTATCATTCATACACATGTTCTGTCCAAAAATAAAAGTACAAATTAGTGTAAAAAAAAAAAGTTAAGCGTGAGACGCTCACTGACCCTATAAAGCCTACTTCACAGGGTCAAACATTATTAGTTATTGAGTTTTGCTATTCTGCCAGCTGCCTGTAGGTGCCAGTAAAACACTGTGCTAATTAAATAGACAACAGAAGAAAATCACGTGATTCTTGCGGACGCGTTGGCTTGACAACTGTAATCTTTATCTACTTTGCTGAAGGTGAGGGAAAAGATTTCCATTTTACATGTGCCCGTGTGGGTGAATAGTATTGATTTGTTTATGCTATTGCGCATTGGTGAGACATAGTGTCTTGGGATTGGAGTGAGTTTGCTAAAAGCAGAGGTATCGTTAGTTTAGCTGGAGCTGAGCCTGTGTAGCTAGCATACGCAGTGTGTTGTCTTTGAACATTTTCAGACATTTATGCCTTTGAAGCAAAGGTATCAAAAGTTTCTATGTAAAAGTGGCCGACGTTGTTCATCAGGTGTAAAATATCCTGAACCACAACCCCGAATAAACGTGAAGATGTAGCATATTGCAATAGCAGCAGATTTTATAAATGCATCACAGAGCAGTTGCCGCTATTGCGACTGTGTACTGACCTGTGGCTAACCGGTGACCAGTTTATTATAAACTATGTAATACCCACTATAAAAATAACAGGCTGCTTGAATTCTGCATTTGCTCTCGAGCAGAGAGCATTTAATGATGCTAAAACTACTCGGAATTTATGAATATGTGTCAAAAAGTTGTGAGATGTCCAAATATGCTTACCTTTCAGCGAGCACTCAGAGGACACCATGCCAGAGGTCAAATCAATATTCAGAGAAGTTCTGCCTAAACAAGGTTTGTACCAAAGCTATGTGGACAGCAGTAGTTACAAAAGTTTTTTTTGTGGATCGCAAGACAACTCGTGAACTGTTTTAAAGTTCACAGTACCTTGGAGATTTAATCAAGATATGCTCTGTGGTCTCTCCTGAAAGTCTTTTCTAGCTTAAAAAAATATAATTGTGGTGAACATTTGGGACAATAATGCATTTCTTTAGTTAAAGGTGTACTTCTTGTTAGTGAGAACAAGCTGTTCAGTGGTTCACAATCAGATGTGTAAGATGTCAGATTGGTAACTAGTTGACCAGATATCAGAAATATTGTTGAATTCTTCCGGAATGGTTGAAACTATATAAGAAGTTTATAGACATAGCATTGTATATTTGAAAACTCCTTTAAATAGACCAGTAGCTCTGTTTGCAGCTACTGTGCTGCAGACTTTTATGAGAAATGGCACACATGCTAGGTTTTTCCATTACATTTGCATTTCCTCTCAAATTACTTGTTGAAATTTAATCATTTGTGGATCGTTTTATTCCCCCCCCCTCCATACTCACAGGACAGCTCTCCATGGAAGACGTCCCTACTATGGTTTTGTGTAAGCCAAAGCTGCTCCCACTCAAATCAGTCACCCTTGAGAAACTGGAGAAAATGCAAATGGAGGCCCAAGAGGCTGTTAAACAACAGGAACTGGCAATGAAGGAGCAACTACAGTAAATACCCAATGGAGGATTGGAAAAAGCAGAAATGCCTAAACTGGCAATAATCCTTTAGATGATAGAGCAAACCCACTGATTCCAAGCACTGGAATATATTTATATGGACTTGGAGGGAATCTGGCTTTACAGAGGAGTGAATAAAAGAAAGAAAAAAAGTCTGCTTGATCCCTCTTTGTCCCCTTTGAAAGTCTTGCTGTTCTCTAGTTATTGTTGAATGATCTACAGCATGTCATTAGCAAAGATTACATCTGTTACTTGCTAGTAGGGGTAGTTGGCTACTTATGTACTACTTTAAAGTCTTATATTATTATTGCATCCATCCGATAACTGCTTATTTAAGTTGCAGTATGCAGTTAGTACTGTGTGTTAAACAGACAAAAACAGATTAAATTATTTCATAGTGATTTAATCAACAATCAAGGAGCATCAGGGTGTGTCTCTCACAATTCATATTCCCCAAATATAAAAATAACACTCTTAACACACCACTTTGTAAAGTTACCTGATTGGTATTCGTTTTTGCCCGGTACTCATGCCACGGATGTGTGTCATTTAAAGACTAAAAACCTAGCACAGCATAGAAACAGCAGCTAGTTAGGAAGCCAGCATTGCATTGAACCAACAAACTCCCTTTTATTTTATTTTTTTAATACATTTTTATAAAGCTCTTGACACAAACCAGTCATGTCGATACAAACACTGCTTTCTAGAAAACACAAAAGGAGTGGCAGTGAAACCAAGAAAATACTGTACAAAACAATATGGAATGACTGACACAGAGAGGTGTGGCACTTTAAGAGCTAGCTTATGTAAATGTTTATATTGAAACACCTTGGAGAGAGTGATCTACTTTTGTTTCAATCACAAGTGCATTGTTTTTTAAAATTACCCTCACCTCAATTTTGGAAATGTACCTTCGTTTGACCATTAGAAAGGAGAAAAAACATTTTCAGGTACTTTGAAAAATATGCAAGTAAAAAAGTAGCTTTATGTTTTTTGGAGTAATCTGGCACACAGAAAGTCTTCTCAGTAGCTTTCAAGTTTGACAACACCACCATCTCCCTCGCTGACATACCTCTTACGGCCCCTGAGAGAAGATGAGAACAACAACATGATTAACAAAAACAGAAGTGCATCTCTGGAGACCAGTGTCAGATGTGTGTGAAAACCGGCACGCTGACCGACAGGGACAGAGATCCCTCAGCTTTACATCAATGATTCCCATGCCGAAGCTCTTGTCAACAAACTGCTCCAGGATAAAGTATGCACGAGGGACATCGATGTTAATTTCAGCAATGTCCATGTAAACTCTTTGGTAGCCCTACAAGAAAAAGAAAACCATTTTACATGGCTACAAAAAAAGAAAAAAAGCAGTGCATAATTTAAACACCAGGTGGCACCATACCCTTCTCATTTGGTCCACAGTGATGATGGAGGACACAGAGAGTGACTTGAGTAGCTGCAGAACCATTTTGAAAGTTTTCTCTCCATTAGACTCCAACACCATCACTATTGCCTGAGAGAGTTAGAAACATTCACAATCTTGTGTTAGTATTTAGAGTACCAGGAGCAGTTTAATTTAACTGAAGACCACACAATACAACAGTAAGGGTATAAAGCTGAAGAAATCCCCTCAAAACAGATAAAATGTTTCAGTAGCTTTATAACATTTTACATTTAGACTGCATTTATTGTGTCTGCTGCTACATCAAATGGGATTTTACCTCATAGACAAACTCATGATGGAAGTGGGGAACCTCAAGATCCCTGAGGCATCGCTCAGCCTCCTTGCTGTCACCAGATAGGATGTACTCCTTCAGAAGGAGGTTCATCTGGCATGACAGAATACAAATGAGAATTTTTATTATGGCAATATCCATACTGCAACAAAGAGCTGCACAAAGAAAAAAGCAAGTCAGCTACCATCATGAAAACCTCCTGATAAGCTTGACCTATTATTTTGAAGCATTATCCAATTTCACTTGAAAGTGATGAAAACTGACATTTTGCACACAGCTGCTTAAAAACAAAACAAAACAAAAAAAAAACTTAAATACTTTTACTTCACCAATTCCTCCCTTTCAGACTTCTTAACGTTTCTCCCACATGACTGCTATTTTGAAAACAACGAGACCAGGCAGCACTGGTTCATCAACAGTTCTGCATCCCCCCCCCCCAACATAGATGCTGAAGACTGTACAGTGCTGCTTCAATTTTATTCAAGCTTTATAATAAGAACTAATTACAATTCAGAAAAACTGCTTTAATGTCAGCGTGTACTTGATTCTGCTTCACATAACCTACCTCTTTGATGAGCTGTATGACTGGTTGCTGGCCTCCACCTGTCCCCCACTGGCTATCTATGCGAAGCCCACCCATACTCATCTTCAGCAGCACGGCTGCCCGGTCTAAAGCCGCCCTGAGAAGAAAGCAACACACACAAGGTTTATAAAACTTTAACCTAAACTCTCTCCTTGTTTCAGAGTTGCTTGTAATGTTTAAGAGAGGTGGTGCCTGAGTAGAGTGTCCTGGAGGCAACACACATCATGCACACTTCCTCACTGGGAACTTTAAATGCTCTATTCTCAATCTACATTTCTCCAAATAGCAAGATAGCAAAGGACATTGGACATTTGCATTCTTAGATACAACTTGGACAGGCAATATGTAGTACAAAGTCTTAATAAGAAGAGAAAGGAGTCCTGCAACAGATGGTCTGGTCCTGACAGAGCCCTGATCACTAAACCAAGGAGTCAGTCTGGGATTACATTAAAGACATGGACACTGAGACAGCCTTCATTCAACCAACCTGCCCAACCAGTTTCAAAAGCTAATTATAGTCCCAACATTTTATTTTTTATTAGATCCCCCCCCCCTTTTTTTTTAATAAATGCTCATTTTTATTCAGTTTCTGGATAAACAATATAAATGGCATTATTTTTGAAAGCATCCTCAAATCACTGGCAAAAACATTTTTACACAATAGTGCTGGTGTTAACTTCCTGCTCTCCAATTAGAGGAGAACAAGAACAGCTGATCACAAGGCTAAACTAAATCCTCTTTTCTCATGAATCGTGTTTACTTACTGCATTATTCCAACAGCTATAATTACCCTGATCTCTCAAAATGCAAATGGTGCAGACAAACACGTAACTACCATTAAAGCAATATAATAAAAGCAACCCATTCTGGGTTTGAAATCAGTTTATTGTTAAAAGATTTGACTATATACACGAAGACATCTTTAATTTCTGTGAAAGACACAAAAACTCACTATTCCTTTTGGACTCCATGAACTTTTTAAAACAAAGTTAATGATTTGGACATCTTTGTTCCATTTAAATAAAAACAAACAAAAAACCTACCACACACAACCATTTTCCAACCGTCCATCCTAACTATTACCCTACACAGGCTACAATAGGCAAATATTATGAGTTGCAAGAAATTTATACAAATTTATTTTCTGAGACCGAAAAAACAACAACAAAAAACAACAACAACAAAAACCCCCCCACACACACACCGCAAAAAAAAGAAGAACACTTTTTTGTTGTCATTTTATTTGAGCCCAGGAGTAAAACCCCAAAAAATTATTTGTAAAATATTCACTGCCCATTTATTTATCAAACTTTGATCCAACCAAAATCTGAAATACATTTCTATACAGAATAAAACAATGTCACTTTAAAAGGAGTCTCAATAATTTCAATTCTGAAAAACTAAATTATGAACAGCAAAAATCACGAGTTTCAGTATTTAAGTACACACGACTATAGTTAAACTACAAACTTAACTTGTACCCTGATCCTTTAAACAGAAACTATTATGCTGCTCATTATTATTTATAGTTACCTTGTTGGGTGCTCATATTTAACATGGTCAGCGTATGTACAAGTAATCCCTGTGAGCCAAAAGCTTCAGACTCGCCAGATTAATCGCTCCATTTCTGACTGCAGAGAGGACATGTCCCTAATGTGGTAAGCCAACAGCTCCCCATCTACTGCCACACACCTTCTGTTTGCTAAGGACAGCCAATTAGAGATCATTTACAGGGAGAAACTCCTTGTTTCAGACATTATCTGGAACTGTGAATCATGCAAAGCTACTCTGGTAGAGTCCAAGAAAGAGTTTAAGTTACATTTAATGATGAAACTATGTAAGATTATATATTTGAGAAAGCTTCTTTATATCACTAATAGGCTTCTTATTTTAAGAAGTCAGTAATATATTACAAGCACAAATGTAAAACTGATAATCCCATGAAAATCTTAGAAGTTAACAGGAAACTAAAAATCACATGAACATCACTTATCTAATAACCACATACCTTGCATATTCACAGTCAACTTTTCCTTTGTAGCCTTCGATGTAGGTCTTGGACAATATTTGGTCACTTACAGCTCGTGCAATGAATTGACCCACCAACTAAAAGAAATACAAAGAAGGAAAAAAAACAAATAATCTAAAACACTCTTGCACCACATTCCTGTTTCTTAGAACTGCACACCCACTAAATCAGGAGATATGATTCACTGGTGATATTTTCAGCAGAAATAAAGTTGGCTTTCAACAGCCTGCAACAATAAGATTATTCGTAGTTTACAAGCTTCAGTTTGGAGGCCCCACAAAAACACTGACTGGACAGATGACTGACCGTTGCTTCAGTTGCATGTGTGTCTTTGTTTACAGTAGTGTGAGCACGTGTTTGAGGAAAATGAAAGGGCTGGCTTTGCTCTTCTGGCTTTCACAAAGCCTGGGCTCACTGCTGCTCATTGTTCCTGTACAGACAAGAGGCAGCTACATCTCAGCTGACCCACTGCTGTGTCTAGACCGACAGGCATATGAGGAGAAAGGGGGCGTGCGCACGCTTGTGTGTGAAACTGAGAGAGCGAAAGCGCAAAGGGAAGGAAGTGGGGGCAGGGCGCTATCATAATGCCCCTTTAAACCTACTGAGAATTGGAAGAGTGGGACAGAAATGACCAGCGAGACCCAATGAGATGGTGAGAGGAGGGGTGAGGGGGGAAGGACGCAGAATAACCCTTTTACCATCCTTTGCTGAGCTTGCTTTTTGCGAGCGCAGTTAGACAATAGCCTCAGATCTCATGTCTGTGCAGGCCGAAAGGGAAAGAGCTCTAAAAAACACACCGGCTCTCTCTCGCACACAAGGAAAAAAAAAAAAGAATAGAAAAAAACCCCACAGCGTTGTTCCCCTGTGCACAACCACAAGCTATGTTAACACTTCAAACAGAAAGCATAGTTCTAGCTGAGGAGTGTTAAAACTGTTACTTTCTTTAAAGGGACCAACTTAAAAAACTTTTGCTTCAGGAAGTCAGTTTGTTAAATGTCCTTTACCACTTGTTTTATCTCTATTATCTTGCTTTAATTATCTCTGAAAGCCAAAATTATAACTGAAGTTACAGTTTGATTAATTGCACAGACCTAGTTTGGACATGTCCTCAAGAAACACATAACTAGAAAATACACAAACAGAATAAGCTGCTATTTGGAAAATACATATACATACATTTGTCTCCCAACACTCACCTGAGCAGCCCCAGGTGTGTCTAGGACCAAATCGGGCAACTCTCTGAGAAGTTTGTCAAATGACTTTTCCATGTCGCTGTGGGACAAAACAGGCCCACAAAGGTCAGCCAGCAGTCTGGAGGTGAGCTCTCGGTGGCTGGCTTTGGCCTCCAGGGCCAGTGCCACGGCCAATGAGGGCACCACGCTCCGCATAGGCCCCAGGTTCAGCTCTGCAAGCAGCTCCTGGAAATGGAAAAGGACACCAACTTGTCTTAGACTTCATGGTTAATATCAGTTATTTTTTGTATAGTGTGTTGATCTCAGCTTCTGTAATAGAGTAGCTCACCTCAAGTGCCAGTATGCATCTATATTAACTTCGTAACACTCACCGCTACTTCATTTGTGTCTCCATGTTCAAAATACTCTTGCACTATGGGGGTGACTGTCTTCTCGAAGTCCCTTTCATCCAACGGGGGGACCACCGTCTCATACACACAGTTTTCCTGTCGAAGCAGAATTGCACTTCAGTCACACTTGTTTGTGGGACATGTATAGTTTTTTGGCATTTGCAGAAGAGCCTGTGAGGAAGGAATCTGACAATTTAAAAGTTTACGAGGGCTGCATATAGGCTTGTATTATTTTATACTTACAGTTTTATGCCATTCAAAACAGTCCATACATCAAAAAATTAACAATAATGCAGGTGTTGTCAGCACAACAATTACCTGATCTTCATCATAGTTGGGGTCTCTTTCATCTACTGCCTCTGGTTCATAAACTTCACCAGATCTACCCCATACACCTTTTCCTCCAGCCCCGCCTGGAGACAGAGGGCAGTGACAATATGAAATGTGATGCATGACATTATCATAGTGCTTTCGTTTTCTTTTTTAAAAGCTTTAGTGACCCACACCTTGACTACCTGAAACTTGTATTTCTATTGAGCTTTATTGAATGGATCTCAATTCATGGCACCCACTGAAACAAAGTTAATCAGCAGAATTTAAAAGCACTGTGTTAGAACATAGTGTTTTTAAAAATCAAAATAGACATAAGAGGCCAGGGTAATGAGGGCTACTGAGCATGATGTCATGTTTAAAAATGATAAGAGCTACAAACGCAGCTCTTATCTGAACTCTGATTTAGCATTTTTAACCATTTGTCTAATTAAATCCACACAACACAAGCTGTAAGACTGTTATCTCATCAGTGATTTGTCATCATCTGAAACAGCCAGACTAAGGTTTAAGGTTCAAAGGTTCAAAGCTTTATTGTCATATGCACAGATAGAAACAAGTTTCCCAGTACAATGAAATTCTTACTCCGCCCCTCCGCTCTGGATGTATAGCAATAT
>VVHJ01043650.1:2975-18325 GCA_015107715.1 Tylochromis polylepis | reverse complement strand
GGTAAAAAGTTTGGGGAAAAAGACACAAAGTGGCTTAACACCTGCTCACCCTCAGCTGTTCAGCTGATATTTTCGGCCACTTCAGCTACTTTCACCTGCTCCCTAATTCACAAAGGGTCACCACAGCAGGTAGCTTCCTGACAACCCCAGAGGGATACGCATCTGTCCCTGGGATTTAACTCGGCATCTTTTACTTGGTAGGTGAATTTGTAAACCACTACACCATGGAGCCACATGTACTTGACTACTTATGTTCCCTGCTTGGGGCAAACTAACAGTGAGTATGTACTCCTGTATTACATCTACACTATAGTTCCTGGGTAACCACACACCCTTGTCTCTCCCTGGAAATGTAAGTACATGTCGAAACACTGCATCCTGCAATGACTGTGTGTGACTGTGATGACTGATCAGTACAATCCTTTCTTCCTATTTCTTCCAACTCCTGTTTCTCCCATAATTTTTTTTGAATGGACTGGATCAACTTGAAAACAGAAACTTCAATGCCAGCCAGTGTTTTGGAGGCAAAACTGCAGACGCACCATGCACAAACAGAAATTTTGGCAACGTCACCAGCCCCCGTTTGTGGGCTACAAAACAGGCTCTACACAGTCAACTCGCAAGTCATAATTATTCTTAAATCATTCAATGCTCTGTGTATCTGAGGTCTGAAGGAGTGAGACGTCCACCTAAGACGCTACCTTTGCTGTATATGAATATAGAGAATTCAAAAGATTCAAAAGACCTGCAAGAATCACAAAATGTAATGCTAACTTTTTATTCGCCAGAGACTGCGAAAAGCACTGACAGCCAACCAGGGGCCAATTCTAAAACGCTGTTTGTGTGTGTGTGTAAACTGAATACCAGTTTAGACTTCTTGGATCATTTTTCATGATTACCAAAAATCTGCAAAAAATGAAAAATAAATTAAAATAAAAACTTAATGTCTCCATGTATGTAATACCTACTTCTTTATAAATACAAGAAAAGTAGCAGCATTTCAAAGTAAATCTTTTTTCGCCGTGTTATTTTTATCTAACCTCAACTAACCATCAGACTGCTGCAATTTCAAGTGGCCAAGAGTGCACTGTCCAGTTATTACAGGAAAGGCTTCATGTGAAGTGTTCAAGCATAAATTCTTTCTGGTGGCTGAATTTGTGACAAAGTCCCTCTCACGAAAGATGAATATTTGTCCACTTAATCTGTTCTTGTGTCAAATTTCAGCTACGCTGCATGTGTGTGCAAGCACCCCCATCTGTAGTGGATATTCCTGCATATGACATACAAACCCAGCACTAGCCAAACAATAACATCTTTAAATAGTCTTCTCTCCTCTTGCATTCTGAAATGCATATAATGGTCATGACCCTTTTTCTCTTCTCTTTTCCTCCTCAACTGGCGGTGCCATCTGTATTACAACCCCCATCATCACACCTTACGCTGTAACTGGCAGAATGACCTTGCGACTTATTCAAGGGCAGCAGTCATCGTGCCGCTTCTGTCAAAGCCTGAAGGCTCTGTGCTACACCCATTATTCACAGTTCTACTCTATCACTCTCCTCCAACAACTGCAAACCCCCCACATAATAGAGTTGTTCATGTCAAATGGCAGCAATACAATAATTCCACACCAGTGTAAAGATTTTATTTTACATGAATGAATTGTGAACAGCAAGACTTCTATGCTAAATACAATTTGATTATTATCCAAAAGCAATTAACCATAGAAGTGAAGTCATGGTGTTTTTAAGCTTCTTTCATTTATTAAACAGGCTTTTCTAAATGCGTCACTGATAGCTGACAGTCAGCACTCCGCCTTAACTTTACACTCACAACTGTGTTCTCCAACTGCCCATCCATTTGGTGGTGTGTCTCATCCACCTCCACACAGTCTCAGTTCTGTTTTCGAGCACCTTTTACAGACCATGGCTGTCCAAAGGGAGTTTAACCTACTCAAATTTAATTAAAGAAGTCATGGTTGAAAAACTGTCTGTCTGAACTGGCAGGATTTAAAAAATAAACAACCTCAAATAAATATGAGGAATTAAATTAATCTAATCCCAGCTAAAAGTAACACAGAGGCTGCAGCCAAAGCCAAGGAGGAAGGCTGGGAAAAAATGTCAGCTGTGTAAATTAATAGGCTTATCAGCATCACCGCCCCATTATTAAAGCAAAGCATATCTGATTAGAATTATAATTATGTGTTCCATTTAAATGTTGTGTTGCTTAGATGCAATCTTATGGCATGTACGACTACTTCACCCTCATTCTTTCAGGTGTGACCCTGCCAATGTTAAACAGTCTTGAAAGCAATTAAAGATCAAATATAAGCATGCTTACAAATCTTACACAAGTTCAACAAGCATTCAAAGCTTTTTCAGTGCTATACAAAGGCCTTAAGAACAATAAAATACACCTGAAATTGTTTGCTACAGGCCAGAAAAAAAAACAATGAGGCAAAGGATAATGTTCCCTCTCCTGAGAATCAATATCGGTTATTGATATTTAGGAAAGCCAAAGGGTTTAGATCAGGGGTGGGGAACGCCAGGCCTCAAGGGCCGATGTCCTGCAGGTTTTAGATATCAGCCTGGGTCAACACACCTGAATCAAATGATTAGTTCATTACCAGGCCTCTGGAGAACTTCAAGACATGTTGAGGAGGTAATTTAGCCATTTAAATCAGCTGTGTTGGATCAAGGACACATCTAAGACCTGCAGGACACCTTCCCTTGAGGCCTGGAGTTCCCCACCCCTGGTTTAGATGCTCTATGAAAAAGACTAGATGCTCTCATTATTTGCACATCAAACTATTTTTTGATAAAAGTGGTTGACCAGTGGACCAGGCCTTTAAATGTGTGGATCTGTTACCAGCTCTGAAGCTTTTTAGAGATACAACTGAAATTATCATGACTCTGTTAACTCACTTAAACTTATCCGCTTTTTGTAGCATGCATTATTTAGGAAGTCAAAATTACTCCTTAGTTTACCTGGATAAGTTACTTTTATCGATAGTGTAATGCTAGTGCTAATACGCCAAAGACGATCAGTTTTCAAGTTCAATAAAAATGGTCACTGCCTTAATGATACTTGGGGGGGGGGGTCATATGACTGTTGGGGTTTTCTCTATATTATTGTAGGGCCTTTACCTTGCAATATAAAGCACCTTGAGGCAACTGTTGTTATGGTTTGGCGCTATATAAAAAAACTGAATTGAATTTAACTGGAATTGAATCGGATAAAAATGTGTGTGTGTGTGTGGGGGGGGGACTGTATCAGGCAGGGCATCCAGCCTAAAATGTGTGCCAAATCAAACATGTGGCACTATCTGCTGTGGTGTATCCTTGGGAAATAAAGGACCAGCTGAAAGTACCTTCTTTTTCTCTACCTACTACAATTGTTGTCTTCTGTCAGTGATCTCAACAGAAACTTGCACGTCTTAATTTTATCAGTACCACATCACAGATCTGTAAAAGTTATGAAACAGAGAGTGAAACCGCAACACAAATACCAACAGTTTTGGTACACGATTTCACTTCCTTATCTCTTCATCTATCACTTTTGGTTAAAGTGAAAGTCATAAGCTGTAAAGGCAAAAGACGGACAGTTGTAAATCTACAAAAAGCTCAGACTTCTTACATAAATCTCTTTAATGCCTATTCAATCAAGTCAGTAGGTATTGTGCCATCTTAATCCAACAACAGTGGAAGAAGCTAAAATGAAGACAAAGGCAAGAAGTTAAAATAACTAATTCTGTGGTCTCTGCATGCATGGGATGTCACTATTAACTTTAATATAGTTATGCCTGTTTCTAACTTTAAGTTCTGTCAGGAACCGAAAACAGAGGGCACCATCCACCACAGTTATACCCAGTGTTGGTCCCATATTACGTCACATCAAGTTGAGTCAATTAACTCAACTTGATGGGGCTCAAAAAAAAAGAAAAAAAGAAACTGCTTGTTTGCCATTATCGCCAAGCCCAGTTATAAATGCCATTAAAATCCAATGTGAATATGTATGTGAAAGTATGGAATAACTATGAGTATGTAAAAATACTGTTTGTTTAGAGAGCACAGTGAGTACTGACAGTGAGAAATTAACCATTATTACACACAGGCTACTCAGGCATGCAAAGATGTAAAAGGTGAAGTACTGTAGAACAAAATAATATATTAGAGTCACTGGACAATGCTCAGAGGTTTCAGCAGTATTTCTCAGTCCTGGCCTATGTGTACTAATGCATTAATACTTTAATTCCTTAAAATGTAATAAATACTACTTAATTAACACCAGGTAGAAGCCATTTCCTATCCAGAACTTGTACCAAGCATTACCTACTGCTTAAAAATGGCCCACCATCAATTCTCTATTGGAAGATGCTTTTTTAAAAACAACTCATTTTGGCTGGTTACATTTAATATTATTCTAAGAGAAGGAAAAAGAAAATCTTAAACATTTCTTATACCGTATGTTAAACATTCCTTAATTTTTTGTAAGTTTTGTGAGCAAAATATGAAATTCATAGGCATATTAACAAATGGCTAACTAAATAATGCAAGATGAGGCTGTCTGTATTACCATACCTTTCGTGCAGTCCGATGGGCATCGTCTCCCCTCTGTGTACAGGGTGCTCCATACCCTCGCCAAAAACCACACCTCAACAACAAAATATTTGTGTTAAAACCTTACTCCAAGAAGCACACGTTCAATTTAACTCCAGAAAATGACATAATACCGTTTTATTCAGGTGATTTTTAATTCAGCACTTTTAGGACAGTTTTAACTGTTTTAACTGCATGTTTAAACTCAACTTATACTGTCGTTTTTTTAAAGTTTACACATTAAAGAGCCAGTTTCACACTTTAAAGAGCCAGTATAAGAAAGCGTATCCAGCAATGCACTGATCTTTTCTTAATCCACTTTACCCCATGTCAGCTGACACAAACTTTCAGTTACATGGCAATACACCATCTGAACGCTTATTCTCCTCAATTGAGATGTACCACACTCACAGAAATCCCTCTTATAATTTCACCTTAAAGATATTAAACTTACATTAACATCTTAAATGATTGGTAGTAACACAGTACGTGTGCATGCATGTTACTTTGTAGCTGAAAGCCTAACAGAGATTGACAGAAGGGTGAATGGGTGTTTCTTTGACCCGCTGCTGAAATGTTACAGTTACATCACAACTTGTTGCTTTACACAAAACTAGGCTAATTAATGCTAAATATACCTCCAGTCTATATTACTTGGGAGAACAATCTTCTTGCTCGTTTGAAATACAGCGGCATCACCTTCAAAATAAAAAAAAAGATGAGCAAACTCTCATTGAGACTGTTTCAAAAGCTTTGCGGTTAGTTCACGAGTTTTTGATTTTTGAGAAGTTTTCCCAACACTTTGATTCCCTTTGTTCAAGCATTAATTTAGTGACAGGGTTTAATTTGGGACGAACGTTTGTCACCACAAAGTGCCGAGCTCTCGGAGAGACGTGTGGAGAAGGAGAGGTTAGTCCTTTTAAAGCTCAAGGTGTGATATCGTGATGTATGGGAGAGAAACTAAGACTGACTTTGTTCCTAGCCAAGGCTTCAGGCTCCTATCTTTAAACACGTCTGTCTCCATTAGCCAGACTGTGACAGCTGTTCAGTCTCAACAGCCAAGGCAACCAAATGGGAGCTTTGCTCATTTTCTGGCCATGTTTGACTCCATACTGTCGGTACACCTCCGGTGGGAACAGGCTAATGCTAAATAGCTAGGCTAACCCCACCGTTAACATTTGCTAGCTTAAAATAACATCAAATCATGACAGTCGACTATGTGATTGTCGCGTAAGTTTCTCTTAAGCAATCTTCACATAGCGACATTAGCTTAACCACTGACGGCGCAAAGGACTGTGGTCCTAATATAAGTTAGTTGGTTTAGTTATTAGTTGGTCTGGTTGGTTGGTTGATCTGCCACCACCAACAGATGTCTATGGCTAACTGACAACCTGGTATGTGTTGAGCTTAATATACTATATATAACATTTTAATTAATATAGGCAGCTTAACTATACTCGCCAAAGTTTTAAAAAGCATATTCCATACCTTCCACAACGATATAGCGTTACCTAGCGTCCTTGTTTTCCTTCCAAGCCCTCAAATCCACTTATACCCCTGAAGCCTCTTTCCTAGTTTTATCCAATACAGTTGTAGCTTACTAGGAAAGCCGGAGTATCCACACTTTCGATTGGCGGAAGAGTATGACAATCTTCTCTTATTGGCTTAAAACTTCCGTTACTAAATAATGGTTTTAAGACAGCTTTTTTTATGTGAAGCACCTGGAGACTGAAATGCCTGGATAATACTTTGTAAAGTGAACCATAGGCTTCCATTGAAAACATTCATGAGCAATATTCATAATGAAAAGTATCACATGTTGGAAATTAGTGAGACAGGGACGCACAGAAAGTATGGTAATTATTTATTTATTTATTTAAGCAGAAGTCTGAATTTGGAGTTTGAATATTGGGGTAACTGAAGTGGAAATTTCAAGATGAGCTAATGCGAGAGGCTAATGTTGTTCAAATATGGAAGTGATTCGTTTTTTCACAGGAACAGCAGAGATGGGTGTTCCTGCTGCCCAATTACATTCCAGCTTAAACAGCAAAAATAAAAGGACTGACAAATAAATAAGACAACATATACTTTATTTATCCCAAAAGTCAGGAATTTCTTTTGTTACAGCAGGTAAAATTAATTAGAAACACAACAAATAAATAGGTTCAAGAAAATTAAATAAAATATAACAACAATACATTTTTAAAAATATTTTTAATTGGTTTTTACAATTAAAAAAAGGTAAAAGATGGATCAATTCTGCAATGAAAATGACCAACTAGACAAATGCAATTTAAGCAAGTAAACCACAATATGCTGCTCAGTTTCTTACAATTAACACCAAAAATAGAAGAAAGAAATTACAATCATGCTGTGTGCAATAGTTTTATCAGGACCTTACCGGTATGATAGTGACACCAGGCTCAAAATAGATCAAGTAGGCTTACCAAAGTTTATAAACTTGTTCTGACTTTGAATGTGCATTTATATGTAAGATACTATGATGGCATTCAATCTAACGGCGCTCAATGCCAGACATTAGCACTTGGTTCTTTTCCACTAACGCCCAGTGGACAGTGCAGTGCAATAAAGTGTTTTAGTGGGTTTTCAGTTCAGTAACAGTGCAGGGTTAAAATAAAATATAAGCACAAAAGGACAGATGATTCTCTGCTAGACAAATCCACTGTAGAGAGTTTTTGCATAAGATATGAAAGTTTTCATGTATCTCTTCTATCGTATTGCACAAAGCAATGTTGATAACAATAGCCACATTTGCTCACAGTATGTAAATAATTTTAAAAGATATAATATGTCTTTTAAAATAACAGGCTACCTGTAAAATATGTTTGTTATTTAAAAGGGTGAATGCACTGTGTGACACTCTAGATTTAGCCAGATTTAGCCATAAAGGCTAATAATTGTACTGTTACTATTACTTTTGCCAGACCAAGTTTTTTAATAAAAAGTACAAAAAAAAACTTTAATCTGTTTTATGAAACAAAGTCTTCTGACTTTGTCTTGTGACTCAGAAATTCTCTTCTGCATGGCTTGGTTGTAATGGGTGGTTATTTGAGTTAACAGCTACAGTCTACAATGACAAAATGAGCAAAATAATGCATGCATTCATTAAAATGCTCTCAGACTCTCCAATAATCACCTTTCTGCAACCTCCACCTTTTCATGCTCTTGAATAATCCATTAGATTGCAGTCTTATTATCAATCAGCTGATGCATTGATCTGGAACAAAGAGTGCTTTGATTGCAAATGAAAACACTTCAGTCTGTGGTGATTTTTCTGAACTGCATTCACTGTGCTTGTCGCAGCATGTGAGAAAGCATGAGCGGGGCATAGAGCGGCTACCTTATGTAACTTAAATGAGTTTTCCAGTGGATTTACTGAGCACTACAATTCAGTTACACTTGCTAGTATAGTTAACAATACCCCTGCACTACACGGCTTTCTTGTGGTGTTGAAGAGTGGTCGGCTGAATGTGGCATGTGGCAACTTTGAGTACTGGGGTCTGACACGAGTGATGTTTGAACTCTGAGATAAATAGGGTCTAATATAATATATGAATCTAAAATTACTTAATGACATCCCTCAGCAGCTTTAATGCAAAATGATTTTTAAGCGCTATATAAAAGGGGATAAAAGTGACTTGAAAACGTTTAGATAGAAGGATTTATTTTTCAGCAGTAACGTGTACTGATCAGTAACCTTGCATAGAGTTGGGGAAATGATTGTTTGAGAAAAGCTGAGTATGATCAAAAGAGCACCATCCCCACATTCAAGCACACAGGTGGAAACATTATGCTTTGTGGTTATTTTTCTGCTAAAGGTACAGGACGACTTCACCACACTGAGGGACCAATGAGCTGGGCCATGTACAATAAAATCTTGGACAATAAACTTGTTTGCTCAGCCAGAACACTAAAGATGGGTCATGGATGACTTTTCCAGCATAACAGTAGCCAAAACATACCACCAAGGCAACAAAAGAGTGGCTAAAGAAGCACATTGAGATTATGTAGTAGCTTAGCCACTCTCCAAACTCTCTCAGTCCTATAGAAAATCGGTGGAGGGAACTGAATCTTTGAGTTTCCAAATTGCAGCCAAGAAACCTAAAGAATTTAGAGTTTCTGTGAAGAGGAGTGGGCCAAAATCCTTCCTCAGATGTGCACAAACCTGGTGACCAACTATGAGAAACTTCTTACCGCCATGCTTGCCAACAAGGGTTTCTCCAACAAGTACTAAGTCATGTTTTGATTGGAGCTCAAATACTTATTTCACTGAATTATATGCAAATCATCTTATAACTTTTATGTAATGTTTTCTTTCTGGGTTCTTGGTTAAAATTCTGTCTCTCTCAGTTAAAATAAAACTACCATCAAATTTGGGGACTGTTCATTTCTTTGTGAATGAATTCAGCAGGAGATCAAAATAATGATTTCCATCACTGTATCCTGGTCCCATTTATCCTGGTCACCAGAAAACAGACGGTTTTCTGGTGACCTTATATATAAAATTAATAATATTATAATGAATAATATTAATATATAATTATTACATCCGTGTATCTGCTTAAAACAATCAAATGTCGGCAAGGCTCTAAACTGTTCATCGGTGGACAATTCACATGCAGTTTGCATACAAACCAAATCTGACAGTAGCTGCTGCAACCATATACATGCTGCAGAGAGCTAACTCCCATCTAAAAAGTAATGGTTGCACACTGAGAATCACTCCCTTTGATTTCTCAAGTCAAAATGATCCAGCTCTTCTCTCTGCTGAGAGACAAGTGATAGGAAATGTCAGTAAATATGCCCACCATCTCATGGGTTACCAACAGAGATTAGTCAGTGCTCTGTCTGATTTGGTGATGTGCAGTGCAGAAGCTCCACAAACTTTCAATGCATACGACGAAATACTCTGACAGTGCTGCAATGGCTGAATATATTAGTGATGGCCAGGAGGAGTACAGAGCACCAGTGGATGATTGTGTGGAGTGTTCTGTGAGGAAGCAGCAAAATGATGGAGATTTTCTGTCAATTAGGTGTTGGAAGCGCAGTGTACTTGCCTGTAGTCTGCTTTGGGAGCATCAGCGCTGGTGACATCAACAGACTGGATAAAGTCATTGAAAAGGCTAACTCTGCAATTGCCAGAAAACTGGTCACTTTTGAAGCTGTGGTGGAGAGGAGGTCAGTGAACAAACTTTAAACTCTATCAAGGATGGTCCCCCCTCTGCACCACTGACAGGCAGCGGATCACCTATTCCCACAGACTCTTTCAGCTCCACTGCCACAAGGACAGGTATAGGAAATCTTTCAGACCACATGCTACCATCCTCTATAATTGAAAAATGTCTGGCAGAGAGTCATCTGCCAAATACTACTACTACTAATAATAATAATTTCTCAAATATGGGCTAAACAAACTGTTGCTCATCTGACTTCTTATCTAATCATGATCATATCATCCTGAGAGGATCATTTGAGAACCAAAAACTACACCTTGCTGCTAGACCAACACTAATACACCCTACTCCATCCTCGCATTGTTCCTGACCACCTGATCAGTGGCTGTTATCCTCTTGCTTGTTCAGTGAGTATTGTAATGTATACAGTAATTTTATAAAACGGCATTCAATTATCACAACAATTAAGTAAAAGGAGTGAGAGTTAAAAGAGAAAAAAAGGATTTAACAAACAAGTTGCTCCATTCAGATTCCAGTCCAGAAGGGGGCAGTACTCGCCGTATAAGCTGTTCTCCAACAGCCATTGAAAAATAATAAGAAGAAACAAGAGGGCGCCTGTGCCCCTCCCTTGTTTCGTTAGGATGTATTTTTTGTGTAGCTGGTTTGTTTATGAGGCGGTTCTCTGGTTCTGTTAGCTTGACAGCTTATCAAGTGTGTAATGTTGTAAAAAAGCAAGACAAAAAACTCGGTTGTAGCGTTTTTCTCGGTCGATATTGTGCTTTGTGCAAGATAGACCTAAAAGAGGGTCAGGGCTAGTTAGCATTAGGTGCTGCTTAGTCGTACGACAGGATTACATTTGTTAGCTCTAGCGTAATGTTGGACCGAAAAGTTGTTATTTGACGACTCCCGGGCCCGGGCATCGAAATAACAGTATTAAGATAGAGGACGTTACAAGCGCATATGTAATACATTTCAATCATTGGCAGGTTAGGCTTATACACAGCTGCCTGGCAACTAGGCTAGCTAGCGAGCTACATTGACGTTAGCATGGCGTCAGATACAAGTGACACCGAGGAATTCTATGATGCTCCAGAGGACCCTAATTTTACTCCATCTCCACAAGTGTAAGAAAACATGTTTTGACAATATTACTTTTGATACCGTTGATAGATGACCACGTGTTCCTGTTTGTTTTTGTCTTGTCTCATATGTATCTAACTAGCGTGGTAATCACAGCTAACGTTAGATTTGCAAAATGGCCATTTTTTTCATGAACAGCATGAATTCAAGCTGCTTCAAAGCCAAGTCATGTGCCGTGTGCAAAATACGGCCCAGTCTGTTTTGTATTTAGATGTTGATTATTAATTATATGCTGTTATACAGTGCTTGTGTTCACCAGCTATTCAATGTAGATACAGGAGAGTCTAACCCTCAAAACACACACAAGTCACATGATGACGGTAGGATAAGGACTGAAGGAACAGGTTTCTTATAAAAGCTGAAACCAGAATGCAAATTTACTGATTTCATTCAAAACATAGCTTGTTGTAATAATAAACAAAAACCGACCTGCTGTTGTTGTGGGTGACTGAAGCCAGCAGTATCTTAAAAAAACAATATTTTTGTATGGATTACTGTATGACAGCTTGATTAGAGATTAATAATGTAATGTAAATTTTAAAGGTGACTTTTGTGTGTGCTTATATAAAGGCAAGAGGTTACTGAACCACCCTGTAAATGTTTAAAGTGTCTGATCTGTTGCTTCTATTATTGCTTCTGCTCAAAAGTTATATATGGGGTAAAAGTTATCTAATTCAGATACATTTTCTCAACTGCTTAGGTGACAAATAAAATTATAAAAAGTTACATTTTTGTGTTTTATTTATGTTTTTTTCTCTGTGTATGTTTTGCGTATATCAGTTTTAAACTGTGTGTTTTGTGTTTCTTAGGTCTCCCGCAAAGTTCGTCATTCCTTCACCTCAGGTATGTTTATTTAAATCTAGGCACTGTTGAAACAAGGTGCCACAGGTTGTGCTGAGTTGCTCTTGGAATGATTACTCTATAGTTCAACGTAATATGGCAACAAAATAGTGACTTTTGATTTTTCAAATTCATATATAAATAAAACTATTATTTTGTAGCTTGTCTACAGTATTTCTGTCTCTGAGTGACCTTTGGGATGGGTGACTATAGTAAAAAAAAAAAAAAAACCTCCCACAGAGATCTATGCATTTTCCAGTTATGTTTAATAAACATGTGTCTGTAATACAAATGAAACCCCAAATAGTATACATATATTTTGTAAATCATATCTTTCTTCATTAATTTTTCTTTATCCACGTTTACCTCTATGAAAGGTGCAGATTTTTTTTTCTATACCTTTGGTGATTATGTGCAAACGGCTATGAGCAATACTGTTCCTAAACACCTTTGTGTCCTAATTTTACAAGGTCCCCTCCAAGCTCATGGCGATATGTTTTGTGATGACTAGCTTTATGTTACCTCTCAGTAAAATTTGCATTACTTTGCATGTTTTGCTTTTTTTTTTTTTCTTTTGCATGACCTCGCCAAAAACATTTGCATTTCATCTGACCCATCGTAAAAGGCTTAACTGTTTTATGATGTGGTGTCATGTGGTATACTAGACTGCTACTGGTTGTGACAGCAGTGAGAGTCAGGACACCCTCAGCTGTAGCTGTACTTATGACTGCAGACTTGGGTTACAGATCGTTGCTGTCATACTTGTTTTTTTACAGTTATGGATGTGACAAGTTTTAGTGGCACAACACTGATTATTAACAGTGGTTTTGTGTGTGTTTGTGCTGATGGTGGTGTTCCTGCTCCTGTTCCATCATTATAATAACGTTTGTCCAGTATCAACATTGCAATTGACTAGTCACATAGTTGTCATGTCATAGCTTTGGAATGTGGAGGAAAAATAAAAAATGCCTTTGTTTATATAAAAATCCTTTCTGGAGTAAATTGTAAGCATTTCAAATATTTTCCTTATTATTTTATGCAATATAACAAATATATTATCAAGTTACTTTTGCCAAATTTAGGTTAGTTGGTTTTCTTGTGATAGTTTTTAATAGCGTTAGATAACTTGAATGATCAGACAATGTGATTTGCCATTTGCAATGTTGATTCTGAACCAACATTGTTATGATGTTAGTTACATGTTAGATGATGCTGATAGTTGTCCAGGATAAGAGTTTGATGCTATTGTATGTTGGTTGTATGTCACATTTGTCACTGAAGACCTGATCTGGACCAACAAAAAACCAAACTGTTCAAATGGATCATGAGGAATGTAAAGCAGGTTGTCAGAGAAAACAAGCTACTGCAATGAAATGCACAAATAATTGCAAGGGAAAACAAAAATAATATAAATGCTATTGCAAGGTGATACAAAAGTTAAGGACAACAATCACCTGACCTCACTCCATGCAGGAAATGGGGCCAATTAATATAAAGGTAAACAAAGAATTATTACATAACTTTTTTTTGGATAACCTTCAAGACTGTGTCGATGAATATCATAAGATACAAAAACACTTAAGCTTTAGGTTTCTGTGACGAGCAGCGACCCACACACTTCCACACACACACACCGGTTTGCCGTGACACCAAACGCTTTATTAAACACAGTCAGAAACATAAGCGTCAGCTCTCCTGCGTTCGTCGCTCTGGAACGCCTGCGTCCTTTCTTCTCCTCTCCAAAATCCCCCACGTTCTCCTCCTTCTCACTGTTATAAAGAGAACACACACACAATCCATCAGCCCCTGACAGCCGGCACCTGCTGAGCCCCGCCCCGTGAGCTCACTGCCACACTTCTCCCTTGCAGCCGCGCCAGGGACCACACCCCGCCACAGTTTCCATTTGTGTGGATAATGCCTGATTAACTGTAATTTAGCTGTCATGTTACTGTTGATATCTCCTGTGTGTGTATTGTAGGTACACATTAGTAAATGGTCTACATGTTTGTTTGTTTTTTCGAAACAGCTTTCGCACAGTTCAGTAAACGTTGTGCAAGATTTGAGCTGTGCCACCTCTGAGACTCAGCAAGATGATTCCTTACAGGTATGTTTCTCTAGTCCTGCGCAGTGTCCCACCATCTGTGTTTTCAATGTGAGTGTCATCCTTGTTTAGAGTTTTGTGTTAAGTTCTGTGCAAAGTGAAACACATTTTCTTAGGGATGAGGTATAATGTAAAAAAAAATAGATGCTGTATTGTTAAATTGACTGTTTGGGGTTTTTTTTTTTTTTTCTCTTCTCATAGATCATCGATAGCATCATTGAAGAGAGTCAAAAGGGACACGTAGGTGAGGTGGCTCAGCTGTTAGATCAGCTGCATGTTGATGTAGCAGCAGAGCCAAAGGAGCAGAATAATGGTAATGGAGTCCCTGGGGAGCTGGCTGTGCCAGCTCTTGAACCCCAGCTCGTCGAGAGGTCAGAGGAACAACAGAGTAGTATAGTATCAAACGGCGAGTGCTCTATACCTGCTCTCGACCCCACAGATCTCCCAGGGCCATCAGCTGGCTCACAAGAACATGTTCAGCCTCCAGACATCACCAGCACCATAGGACAGAGTCAGCCCAGCCTTTCTGTTGCAGTTGCAGAAGATGGTCAGGAGCGAAGACCAGCTGACATCTTAGACCAGGTTCCCTTGACTGACAGGCCAGCTGACTCGGACTCCTCTGGGTCTATAAAACCTCAGCAGTTCACAGTGGAGCCAGACATTGTAGCCAGCACAAAGAAGCCTCCTCCCTCACGCCCACCCCCTCCAAGCGGGGGTCCTCCTGCAAGACCTCCACCACCATCTCGGCAGAAATTACCTTCTAAGAAGTCACAGGAGTGTGTCAGGCCGAGTGGACTGGAAGGTAGGCAATACAGTGCAATTTTAATGAGTCTCAATGTCAAACGTGTTGCATCAATCCAGTGTGTGATTTTTAAACTGTTACCTCAGCCTGACCCAGTAACGTTTTCCAAATTCCAGTTTTCTGAATTTTATGCAAACATTTATGCTCTTAGTTTTCTTGCCTGAGTGAAACAAAGACTAGCCTCAGTGGCCTCATGTAACTAGTGTTTGAGTAATGATAAATAGCTCAAAATATAGTACGAATTTTAAGGTATTACTTTGTAGCCAACCTTGGCACACATACAACCACTTCTTGGATAAAAGTGGAGAAAGTTCACCAATATCACTGATCTCACAGTATTTTTGGATTATTTTGTCTTCTTACATTTGGTGTAGTAGACTGGCTTTATTTTTATTTGTTTAAAAAAGCTGAAAAAAGTAAGTTACTTTTCACTTTTGTAACCAAGTATCTATATCAGTATCATTACTCAGAAACCAATGTGTGATTAAGGAAATTGACAAACGGCATTTAAGATCCCATGTGTTGAGATTTTACTAAACAAGTGTTTAAATGTCTTTATCTTTTATACCTACTTATCTGCAGCATCATATGAATCACACTAACATAAAGCAGACAGAAAAAGGAAACCAGTCTTTCATTTAAAGTGTTTTTGTTGTGTTGCATGATTTTTCCAG
>VVHJ01043643.1:0-13423 GCA_015107715.1 Tylochromis polylepis | reverse complement strand
TTGCATGTTCTGGCCAGCCTTGGGTGCACATGCCCATGACACGAGCACACACACTGTCCCTTTCCAGTTGTTCCTTCAGTGTTTGCATATATGATGAACTGACAGGCATGTTCACTACAATACTGTCCACATATATGTCTGTGCTTTCCATTAGCTCTTTGTCTGACATGTTCATTGGTTTTTTCAGAGGCGAGCGGGACAAAGTATCTGCTGTCCAGAGCGATTTTCCTGGGGCGTACTGCACATTGTACGAATAACGCATGAGTCTCATTCTGAATCGCTGGATTCTGGGTGGCAAGAGATCCAGAGCTTGTCCTCCCAGTAAGGAAATGAGAGGTTTATGGTCCATTGCGAGGCAAAAATGTTTACCAATCAGAAAATCACGAAATCGCTCACACGCCCATGTAGTGCAGTGCCTCTTTTTCCACTTGTGCGTATCGTTGTTCAGTAGGAGAAAGGGACCTCGACGCATACGCCACTGGTCGCCATCCTTCTTCCCACAGCTGCAAAAGAACACCTCCGAGACCATATGATGAAGCATCTGCTGATACTTTAATGTCTCTGTTTGGGTCATACATTGCGAGCACTGGAGGTGAGGTCAGGGCATCCGTTAATGTTTTGAAAGCTCTCGCTTGGTCCGTTTCCCAGTACCATGCATTCTTTTTGGAAAGGAGATCTCGCAGGGCTTTGTCTTTTTCAGCTAAACGGGGGATGAACTTGCCCACTTGATTCACCATGCCCAGAAAACTGCACAACTCTGACACATTAGTTGGCTCTGCCATTTCTGTAATTGACTCCGTTTTCTTTGGGTCTGGGCTGATTCCTGTATCTGCTATGATGTGACCCAAGAAAGCGACCTTGCTCTGGGAAAGCTCGCATTTTTCGACATTCAGTGTTATGCCTGCTTTTTCCAATCTTTGGAGTGTAGCATGGAGACGGGAATCGTGCTCCTGGTGGTTACGTCCCACCACCAACGCATCGTCAATGTGACACACCACTCCTTCAAGACCCTCAATGACCTCCACCATCGTACGCTGGAAGTGTTCGGGTGCTGAGTTGATCCCGAACAGCAGGCGATTAAAATGGAACCGCCCAAAGGGTGTGATGAAGGTGGTGAGTTTGGCAGACTCATTGGACAGGGGATAGCCCATACAGACAGCCCATACAACAAATGTCACAGGGGCAATTATGAATACACCATAATTATAAGAAGTGTTTGTGAACTAAAAATCAAGAATGTGGGGATACTGTTTGTCCATGATGTGGACAGCGGGATCAAATTGTGGCAGGATCAGCCTGATATTTTTTGTATCCCCCGTAACTTTACTGTAGAAAAAACAAAGTACAAATGAAGTTAGTCAAAAAGAGTAAAAATAAGTCTGACATTGTAAAGAGTGCAAACTGCATTAATAAAAAATATGTACACTATAGATCTAAGAAAAACAGCTGCATGAAGGTATAATACAAAGTATGTTTGGGATCTTATGCCTGATATGTGTGTTCACCTGTCACAGAATGAAGAGTTATTACAGAGCTTTATAGAGAACGGTAGCTATACACAGTATGATTTCCTGAAGTGTTCTTTATGGAAGCGAGGTTGAATCAGTCTGAGGGAGAAGGAGCTCTGCCTCAGACATGAGGAGTGGAGCAGGTTGTTCAAAACTGACTCAAACTCTCCAGATTCTGACCAATGATTCTTCCACCCTTGGGGATGAGTTTGTTGATCCTGCTGGCATCTCTGGCTCTGAGGCTGCCCCCCCAGATATTGGTCTCCAATATATTGCTGCTCACATTAAAGGATTTGAGCTTCCTGAGATCTGAGAGTCTGCTCATCCCCTTCTTATACACAGCATCACTGTTGGTCCTCCAGTCCATCTGTCATTCAGGTGAACACCCTAGTACTTGTAGCTGTCCACTGTTTCTTCCTCCTCACCCATGATGCTGATAGGTCTAGTTGCAGTTTATTTCCTCCTGAAGTCAAGCACCATCTCCTTTGTCTTGATGACATTCAAAAGGATGACTTTTCTATTGAACCACTCTACAAAGTTCCTTACCAGCTCTCTGTACTCTGAATCTTGCCCACCTTTAAATACACCCAACTACTGCAGTGTCATTGGAGAACTTCTGCAGGTGGCATGTTTCACTGTTGTAATGGAACTCTGAGGTGTACAAGGTAAACAAGAATGGAAATAGGATCGTTCCCTACAATGCCCCAGTATTACTAACCACCACATCAGACAGGCTGCTCCCCAGGTGTACAAACTGAGGCCTCTGAGACAAATAGTCAGCAATCCAGGAGTAGAAGTGGTGACTCCCATCCAGAGCAGCTTTTCACTCAGCAGAAGTGGCTTGATGGTATTAAAGGCACTGGAAAAATAAAAAAATATGATTCTCACAATGCCACCACTACCATCCCGAAGAGATTGAGCACACTGCAACAGGTAGATAACAGCATCATCCACTCCACAAGAGGCTGGTAAGCAAACTGAAGAGGGTCGAGAGCATCTTTCACCTGCAAGCTAAGCTAGGCAAGAACCAGTTTCTCCAACAACTTCATAGCATATCACGTAAGGCAACTGGTCTGAAGTCATTAAGATGAATTAGAGCGTAGACTGTGAACAATGCCTTCTTGTCTAACATCACAAATGTGATTCTGGAAGAATGTTAAAAAATTCCTAAACCTCCTAAAGCTTATGGAAAGCCTTCCCTGAAAAGTTGAAGCTGTGGAAGGATCATCATATTAAACCCTATGGATATATGTGTGTGAAGGCAGATGAGCAAATACTTTTGGCAATATAGTGTTTCAAAGAGGCCCTAAGTAAATGTGGTTATCCCAGCCGAACAATTGTCAAAGCTGGGAAAAGACCTAAAGAATGCTTCAAGTGATCCATGAGAGACAACCACTGCTCAAGTAAAAACCACTGATGATCCCTTATGTATCAGGAGAATCAGAACAGCTAAAATCTTTCCTAAACCTATCAAGCACATCTCCCTGTTGTTATTATATTCTGGGGTCATTGTTTTTCAATATTACATTCAGCTAACAAGATTGTTTCTGGAAATTTTCCATGGATGTAAAGATCTGAAAATTCTAACAGAAAGCATCACTTTAAAAATAGTAGTCTCTGGTAATGCTTGTGGTATGTGTCTGTGTGTACCTGGTGTGGTTTGAAAACAAGTTACCTGACCCCTATTTAATTTAATTTAATTTAATTTATATAGCACCAACTCACAACAGTTGCCTCAAGGCACATTGTATTGTAAGGTAAAGACCCTCCAATAATATGGAGAAAACCCCAACAATCAAGTGACAATGAATGCGTCGGCAATAGTGGAAAGGACAAACTCTCTTTTAAGAGGAAGAATTCTCTGGCAGAAGCAGACTCAGGGAGGGGTGGCCATCTGCTTTGACTGGTTGGGGGTGAGGGGAGGAAGTGAGGACAGACACACACTGTGGACGAGAGCCAGATATTAATAATGACTAATGATTAAATGCAGAGTGGTATATAAACACACAGTGAGTGAAAAAGGTGAGTGAACAGTCAGTGCATCAAAGGAAGTCTCCAACAGCCTAGAACTATTGCAGTGTCACTAAGTGAGGATCCAGGGTCACCTGATCCAGCCCTAACTATATGCTTTTTTTTTTTTTTTTTTAAAGAAAGTTTAAAGACTAATCTTAAAAGTAGAGAGGGTTTCTGTCACCCAAATCCAAACTGGGAGCTGGTTCCACAGAAGAGGTACCTGAAAGCTGAAGACTCTGCCTCCCACTCTACATTTAAATACCCTAGGAACCACAAGCCTGCAGTCTGAGAGCGAAGTGCTCTATTGGGGTAATACCGTACTATGAGGTTTTTGATGTAAGATAAGGGCCTGAATATTCAGGACCTTGTATGTAATGAGAAGGCTTTTAAATTCAGTTCTGGATTTAACAGGGAGCCAATGAAGAGAAGCCAGTATAGGAGAAATATATTCTCTCTTTCTAGTTCCAGAAACCAGGTTCAACAAACATGGAGTTAACAATGATGATGTTGATTGAACCAACTTTCATCTCCCTTTTTGGGACAGAAAACTGAAAAAAAAAAAAAAAAACCCTCAATGTTGTGTTGATGTCAGCAAAGCTAATTTAACATTTAGACTTTTACATAAAAAGTGTTTGCAAATCAGTTGTAAATATGGCAAAAAGTGAAAAAACAAATTTATCTAAAAGTTGGAACTAAATCTGACTAAATATTGCGGTTTATTTCAGTGTTTCAGTTTACAACCAAAGCTCCATATCATCTCATAAAAAGAGGAGTTTTATTTAAATGTTTCTAGGGAACCTATTGCCCACAATGTTAGGAAGATGTAACCTATAGATTTTATTCTGTACCTTTAAAAAAAAAAAAACATCCACAATGTCTAACCGAACACTGACTGATGTCAGTCTTTCAATTAATCATTCAATAACTAATTATAAATTATCTCATGGTAAATATAACACAAAACTAATATCTAAACAGGACTGCAAGTTTGCAAAGATTTAAACATTGGAAGATTAATTGTAAACTGCTATTTGCTTTGATATCTGTATGAATGCAGAAATTAAACCAAGAGTCAATTAGTTAGTTCAGGTGCAGCAGAAGGAGAGGACTCAGTTTGCTGAAGAAAACCTGCCTGCAAACAGGTTAGATGTGCAGAATCAGTGAGTCAATTATAGGTTAAGTTAGCTCTCTTTCTGGGTTAACAAACTCAGCTTTCAGGAATAAAGCCCAGGTACATCATTGTTGGCACGATAAAACACAAACAGATGCATCTGCTACATTATTTATTTGAAGGACTGCAGAATTGAAGCAGATTATAGATAGGTGCAAGTAACCAAAGAATTATTACAGATGAGCAAAAGATTTTGTGATCTAAAGAACATTGCAGTGCTTGAATGCAATGAAACCAACTCTGAAAGGTACATTAACATAGAACTTTTCTCATTTCACATTTCTCACTTTATTTACAAGTCATGTTACTGTGTTTTAAATGTGTTGTAATGGTCAAGACAACAGTCAGAATACATTATAGCGGTATTGTTTTAATTGGACTGGAAGTGTTAAAGTGTGCTGTGTACTTTCATCCATGTGAGGATACAAGAAAAAGATCATTAATCATTAATTAAAGGTCATTAATCAAGTCTGGTGAATGCACTCTGATCCATGGTCATCTAAGGCCTGCCAGTCCCCCCCCAAAAAAAGAATGAAAAGTGGGGATAATAAAAAGGGGAATAGAATGAGGCACATTTCACATTATGGAAAAATTGGTCAAAATTCTTTTTGAAATTTAAAATAGTCAGTTTGACAGAAGTCACTGTCTCAGCTGTGTGAAATATTGAGACCTTTTACAAAAATAAAATTGATGTTCAATAGTCAATTTCTCAGTTCCCCAAGAAATTTATGCCAGGCAGTAGCTATAAAAGTCCATACATCTGAGACTGAGAGCATAGCAAGTACAAAAATGTCAATGGAAAAGAACAATGTAACAACACTGCAATGTGCCTAAGTTACCAGGACTTCTAGTTTATAACAGCAAAAGAACTTAAAAGGCACCCCAACTCATTCAAGCTGACACTGAAACCTCTTATCATATAATCTTCAGTGAAATTTAGTGAAAGCACCCAATATTGTACATTGTAAACATATACAACAATTCAGCAAAAACCTCTTAACACACAGTTAAGTGGTGTTAATCTTTTATATTCCCATCTTACTACAAAGGAGACACTGTTTACGGCAGTGGTTCTCATACTGTGAGGTGTGGACAACCAGGGGAAACTATGGTGTCAAACCAAGTTAAATGACAATGATTTATGCAAAGAAAATAAACTAAAGTTTGACCTGCAATTTACTACAGTTCAACTTGGATCCTCTATTGTCAATATGAATATAAATTGCAAGGTGAGACAGACTCGAGTGTCAGCTTTCTGCAACTTCTGAAAGGAGGAATACCAGAGAAAGTTCAAAAACCACTAGTTTAAGGCAACCCTGCTTTTCTTGAAGGAGACCGATATTTCAGCAGGTCAGTGTGGAGACTGGCTTGACAGTGGATGTGTTCTTGGTGCATGCAACATGACCTAAGAGTGTTAATAAAAGTTCACCCAGAAATAACGCCAATCACACACTGCAAAACTGCCTAACACATTTCCTCTTTCACAGCTGAGTCCATCACAGGAGGATTTCTATGATGGTGTTTATTCTGGAGGCCAATTGTTAGCAGTTACTGGTCTTCACCAAGTCTGTTTATCTTCTTTGTCCAATATAAGAAAACCAGTGAGAGGTTTTTAGGCTTCTGCAGAAATAAGGAACAATTGTACCAGGTCAAAAAAAAAAAATTTCTTCATCTTCCATTTCTAACTGTGAGTGTTCATGTGGGTTTCTAGAGGATGACTGTATGCTGAAGAAGAAATGGCTTAAAAGAAAATGCTTTGGTCCATGTATGATCGATCTTGGCAGTTAGGGTTGATATATTCCAGAGCACGCATGACACAGCTCATATTCTAGCAGTCTAAGGTACACTGACCCTGTCTGTGTTTATCCGTTCTCCTTCCACAGTACTAAGTGAATGCTATGGTCCGGCATGCTGGTGGCAAACACCAGTCCAGAGTCATTGCCCCCATCCAAACCGTTAAGCCAAGAGGTCACGCCGGCCAGGAAGCTGGATCCTCGCTTGGATTTTCTATATGCTGGTAGAGGCCAACGGCCTGAGATAGCCTCTGTCCTCAGGTCCATCACATACAGGAAGTTGTTGTCAAAAAGAAGCGCAAACACTTCACCAAAGCTGAGCAGGGACAGGTTGGCTGGATCTTGCATTTTTATCACCCTGGGAACAGAAAGATAAGCTGCATTTAAAGTTGCCCAAATACAATCAGTTACTCATCAGTTTGCTCTGATTCTACAAGCAAAGACTGAGTTTAAACAACAACAACAACAACAACAACTCCTCCTCAATGGCTAGTTGCTCTATAGCATAATGGTTTACACATTTACACATTTGTTTTAAATCCAATCTTAAAATTAGAGAGGCCATCTGTCTCCCAAATCCAAACTGAATTCACAGAAAAGGGGCTGAAGGCTCTGCCTCCCAAGCTACTTTTAAATACCCTAGGAACTACAAGTAAGTCAGGAATCTGAGATCGAAGTGCTCTACTGGGGTGGTGCTATGAGGCCTTTAAGATGGGACCTTATTATTGTACATTTGTGAATTACATCAGGGAGTCGAGCACTTCTGATTTGAGGCTTTTTCAGAAGAACCACAGTATCCAGGGTCGTACACAGTGAGGATGTAATACTATTGACAAGATAATCAACCTCTGTCGGAGTACAGTTTAGGTAGCTGTTCTACACTGTGTTGGCACACAGCGTTGAAAATGATAACAGTGGAGGAATTACATCTTTGAACTTAGTCATACCACTTTCAGAAACACATTTACTGTAACAAAACATATTCCCCACTGATGTGTTATATTATATTATATTAATTATAGTAAATCTAAATTTTATTAAAAATTTATCAGACAAAAGGGGGGATTTTCTGAGTATGATTTAAATGGTGGGTGGTCTCATTTACATTTTGAGAGAAGTCACCTGAGTCTAATAACAGATTAAATGTAGTGTTGTGTAACATCTACATGAATGTTAAAATCACCCATAATAATTATTTTATCTGAACTGAGCACTAAATCAGATAGAAAGTCTGAGAATTCAGATAGAAATGGAGTAAAGGCCAGAGGAATGATAGACAACAAATAACGTTTGAGTTTTCCCAGTTACAATGTACAAGGCTAAGAGTAAGCCTTTCAAATTAATTACAACTCTGCTTGGGTCTTTGGAGTGAAAGACTGCTGCCACTCTTCGGCTTATGCGTCGAGGATTCTGACAGTATGACTTGGGGGTGCTGATTGGGGGTGCTACTGTAATCAGGTCTCTGTAAGGCAAAATGAATGAATTAAAAATTGATTTGATATCATAACCCAATATCAAGCCACAACCCCAAATCAAATTTCAAACTCGGAGACTGCTTCTACTGCATCAAAAATTGGGTGGCTACTTTTCAATCAGACAGGATTTTCTAGAGGTTCAGGAATTTAAGGAATTTCAGAGGGGTGCACTACAAAACAAATTTCGATAACAGGACATCAAACTTTTTCACTTTTCCACATGTCTCCATAATTTCCTTGTAACTGCTTTGATCCTTTGCTCATATTGAGGCTATAGGCTGGTTAGTGGCTGGCTCTGAGCTCTGGATAGCTTTAGCCACTTTGACTTTCTTAGATTCTTTAAAATATACATGTTCTGTTGGTTGAGAGTGATTTAAGTGTATAATTAGGTTAGTTTTTGTGGTGTAAGCAATTTAATTTTGACAAACTATGTGTCTCCATTCAGAGCAAAGAGTTTCCATGCTATCAATATGTTAAGTGTTTCGCTGTGTGAGTGCATGGAACTATTTGCCTGTGCCGCTGTGTGCATGTTTATATGTATGAGCTCATAATGAGTACATGAGGCCAGCGAGCCAGTCACCAAGAAATTACCTGACTCTGGTCCCTAGCCAGTCATTCAGTGCATTTCTAGTGGAAATCACTTTAATTTTTGGCCAGATCAAAATGAAAGTGATTTCACTTAATTAGACTCGATTCAGATCGACTGGCTTTCCATTACAATCAGTACCACCTAATGTGTGTGGTCGTTGTTACAGCAACGTGTCCGAGCGTCCTGTGACGTAATTAATATGCGACACGAGCACTACAACAAAGGTGGACGTCAAGGCAAAAATATACCTGCTGCTCGGTCTGTGGCTTTTTGTCAGACTCGGGGACCTCGGCGTTGTGTTTTTGTAGCCATTTACCCCCCCATTTACAGGTTTCAAAACTGGAGGTTTTGATTTTCTCTTTCGCCGTCATGAATCATCAAGTGACACTACTGACCGGCCAATTGGTGGCATGCAGTCTGACGACGTCACATTTTAGTACCTGCTCATATCGCCTGGAACCCTGGGTGAGTAGGTATTATTTTACCTAATGAAAAACCTTGAAAACTGTGGTGAGTTGATCCGAGTAGATACTAACAGAAAGGGGTTTTAGATTTTCGCTGATTTTTTTCTGTGTTTACTGTAACCATGTACTAGATTAGTGTTGGTTTTTTCCAGACCAGAAAAAAATGTTTAGAATGCTCACGGGCCTTCATATTTACATCTATAGTCCATATCAAAAATGTACTTACCAACCTGTTCTTGTAATGATGCCAACTTGTAATTTCATTGAGGTTTCATATTATTTATTTAAATCCGAAATGATAGGCAAGTCACCTCTCATTCACTCCAATACATTTCGCAAACCGTCTGTCTCCCCTGAATATTATAGATGAATTATGGAGATTATAGACCCAGGTGGAACTAGAATTCGGTACGTTATCAAATTTCCCCTTACAAGCCACAATTGCTGATAGAGAACTGACAGTTAAATCTAGAACAAAAGCAAACTGATGGATAAACCACACTAAAATATGTCAGAGTGGTCAATTTGGGTGGGTTTTACATGTTGCATGTTTTCAGATGTTGTGCTTATGACACAAAATATTTTCCTAACCAGTCTCTATGTGTTAGCCCTGCGACAGACTGGCGACCTGTCCAGGGGTGTACCCTGCCTCTTGCCCTAAGACAGCTGGGATAGGCTCCAGCCCCCCCCCGCGACCCTGAAAAGGATAAGCAGAAGAGAATGGATGGATGGATGGATATTATAATTGGAATTGCAGGGTTACAGCCTTGTCATCAATACAAATTCAGCAGGTGATCAAATAATTATTTCCTCCACTGTAGTATACCCCTCAAGGCTGAACTGCTTATGGTTCTAAACCACAAAAACCTGCACACTTTCGCCGACAATGACTGGGACCTCTATCCCCCTGAGATATGAAGGAACACGGACTCTAATTTTACCATACCACCGCTGAAGTGGCGTAGGCGACGGAGGCACAGGAAACAGAAGAGGGGGAAGAGAGTGGGGCTGAGGGCTAAGCTACGTGCTAACCCACACAGACCGGCTATCCCGAGTCTCTTCCTCACCAACTCACGGTCACTAAACAACAAGATGGATGACATTTCCCACCAGGTAGGAAAAGCACAACAAAGGCTATGCTTTCTCAGGAAGTTGCGTCAGACCCAATTACCCCAAAAACTGCTAATCAACTTCTACCGCTCCACCATCGAGAGCCTTCTGACCTACTGCTGTACACTCTGGTTTAACTGCTGTACTGTGGAGGACAAGAGAAAACTGCAGCGGGTGGTGAGGACGACAGAGCGGGCAATTGGCACTTCCACTAACTCCCCTCAGAGACATTTACACTGGCAGACTTGAGCGGAGAGCCAGTGTCATCATCAAGGACCCCTCGCACCCTGGACACTCACTTTTTTCCCCTGTTCCCGTGTAAATGCTATAGGTCGATCAGGTCAAAGACAAACAGACTCAGTAAAAGTTTCTACCCGCAGGCTGTCAAACATGCCCTACCTCCACCCTGATTGAAGGTTAACTGTGCTGTTAACATTTATGGACATTTACACTGTATTTATAAACCATATTTATTATAGTATAATGCAACCAACATTCCTACCTCTATTTATATAACTGTATTTATTATAGTATCAACCAGCATTCCTACCTCTAGCCCTACCTCTTACTCAATGGGCACTACCACCGATCCCATTGCACCTTATACTGCACTGATCACTTGCTCCTTAAATTGCACCTGCTCCTTTATTTATTTATATATACATACATATGTATATATCTATACATCCATCTAGCTATCCATCCATCCATCCATCTATGTGTGTGTGTGTAAAAACTTGTACATATCTATGTGGATACTTATGTTATTACATACATTCCCTCTTAAGGCACCTCTTAAACTTTAAGTCTATTTTATTTTCTTCTCTTATTCTAAAGGAATCTTAATGTAAAAATCTACATGCTGCCAACGGAGAGATGCCAATGAAACTGTGTTTCATTGTTCTTGTAACAGTGACAGTAAAGATCTATTCTATTCTATCTTACAACCTTAAAATCCCAAGAGTGCCATATGAACATCTAGGTATGAAATGTGAACAAGGTGATTAACGGACACGTTCCTCGGTTACTTAAGTTTTTAACTAGCTTTTTGTACAGTGTAGTTTTCTTTGATTTTCTCCATCCATCCATCCTCTTCTGCTTATCCTTATCAGGGTTGCAGGGGAGCTGGAGCGTATCCCAGCTATCATAGGGACGAGATGCAAGGTACACCCTGGACAGGTCGCCAGTCTGTTGCAGGGCTAACACAGAGAGATAGACAACCACTCACACTCACACATTTAGAATCACCATTTAACCTAACCTCACAAACTGCATGTCTTTGGACTGCAGGAGGAAGCTGGATTACCTGAAGAGAACAAAATGCAAACATGGGGAGAACATGCAAACTCTACACAAAAAGGGCCCGGCCTGATGGGGGAATCAAACTCAGGACCTTCTTGCTGTGAAGCAACAGTACTAACCACTGCATTTTCTGTTCCATCTTGTTCATACTAAGCACCTGCATGTTTTTTTAAATAATGCAACCTATTTTACCTGAGAATCTCAAAACTGGCAAAGTCCCACTGATAGACTCCAAGGTCAGAGCTGCATACGATGTAGCGTCCATCAAACTGCAGGCGAGGTTGGAGGCTGATGCTGCGGTCGTCTGACACCGACAGTGTCTTTAAACACTTGCAGTTGATCTCTCGGCCTAAAGGCCATACCTGTACACCAAACACAGGACTGGCTCCATCTTATGGACTCTTCAGATATAGCAGGTCATGCATGATGACCAAGTCGTTTTTCTTTAAAACACATCAGCTATGGAAGGGAACATTACCTTAATCTCATACTTGTCAGCACTGAGGAGGATGTAATCACCAGGACTGTGCACCATTGATTCCACTTCACTCTTCTGTAGTATCACCTGATAGCAGAAAATCAACACAAGTTTCACATCTTTAAAAACAAACAAACAAAAAGCACTGAGATTGGTTTATATCCTGCCAGTAACTGAAGTCACAGAAATAAATTTCAGACATAAACAGACCAAAAAAAATTCTGACCTTTGTTACCCACTCAGTGTGTCCAGTCAGTGTGTTGAGACAGGCACCAGCAGATAAAGCCCAGACCTTCACTGAGAAGTCTGCAGAGCCACTGACAAGTACATCCAGCTCATCATTGTAGTCGACACTGAACACTGCACACACACACACACACACACACACACACACAGTGTTAGGAGCTGTAGCACACATTAACCATGTTGCTATTCTTGTTGCCAGATAATACCGAAGCTTTGCTTAGGAGAAGCTCCACTAGTATAACAAAAATGGAACTGTCATGTTCTTGACAAGCCCCATCTTTACACCGGCTCTAAAGCTGGCATGAGGAGCAATGAGATCTTGAATCCACCATTGACTGTTTCAATGTACTCCATCTCTCTACTCTTTTTCCCTCATCCCCAAAATTGGTGGCAGATGACTGCTAAATATTCCACAGTGTACAGAAATGTGCAGAGACAGTTGGCTTATATTCTTTCCATTTCCTTTTAGGTTTATTTCAAGCCTGTCTGTGTGCTTGTATTTCTTGCCTAATTAGACTTTTTGTAATGCCTTTGTTTTCACAGATTTTAAAGTGCCCTTGCCATGTAAAGCACTGTCAGAACAAAGAGAAATAATGGTGAAATCTTAAAAAACAAACAAACAAAAAAACCCCATTGATATCAAGTAAGCATTTCCTTTCACAAGTTTAAAAGCAGACTAAAAATAACACCCCTTCCCTGCAAAGTTGATTGTTTTGCTAATGACCACATGCTATCTGCCTCTCCTCTAGCATTAATATGCTTCCTAGTCTAGATAATCCAGGAAATAATTGCGCAACACTGAAACCAACCTGCTCCTGTGTGGCCACGGAATTGCTGGATTTTAGCCCCTGTACTCCACTCCCAGCATGCAACAGTGTTGTCAAAGGACCCCGTCACCAGCTTCTGTTCATCAAATTTTACTGTGGCACAGGTGTGTGTCTGAATTCCATAAATGCACTGTCCAGTACGCACATCCCATAATTTGGCAGAGAGATCGTCAGATCCTGAAACGCAAGTAAAAACCATCAGTGTTACTGTTGTAGTGACAGAGGTTAAACTTACATGAGTGTATATAGAAGGCTCAACATGTACAGGCCCTCAGGATAACACACTGAAAATGAAAAAAAAAAAAACCAAAACATTACAAACAGTGCTTCCACACCTATTCCAGACATGGTTTGTATGAAAGAATACAAAACTGGGTATACTCAAAATAGCCCTTATGAGTGTGCTACTGGTAGAAACTACTACTGTGATATAGATGAGAAAAAGAC
>VVHJ01043642.1:2674-14807 GCA_015107715.1 Tylochromis polylepis | reverse complement strand
CAGTACAACTTCTTGCTCCAATTAAATGGGTTGCCAACTGCCAGGAAAACAGAAGAAGACGAAGAAGAAATTACATAATAGTCATGCTGTGGGTGAGACAATGCAGCGCGTAATAGCAATAGATAAATATTTGAAAAGAAAAAGCAGTCAGTCTGACCTGGGTCCTGGAGAAAATTCCGACCCAGATGAAGGCCCTAACATGAACAGTGGTCAGAAGAAAGCAAAAAAGGTATACTGGGGACAAACCGAGCCAATTCCGCTATGCCTAGTGCACCGGGGAAAATTATCAATATGCTTTTTGTTATGTTTTTGTTTGGTGGTGTGCCGTGTGACTTTTCTAATGTGAAATATGTGCCGTGGCTCCAAAAGGTTCAGAAACACTGCTTTACTCAACAAGGGCAAATAATAATTAATAACAGTAAATAAAATATCTTCTTTGTGCTTTGTGGTCAGTGCCTGTACACAAAGCACCAAGCTTGGAATGAGGCTGGCAAAACACCGCTCCCTCTTGGTGTGTCATAATCTCCACACGCATTCATATCAACCAGTCAAAAACCTCAGCTCGCATTAATTATGCCAACAGACTAAGCCAATCCAAACCCATTCTCCACAACACATCACGTCCTGATTTCTCTTTAAAAGCCATGAGTCAACAGAAATTAGACATGAACCACTCCCCTGCCCTAAATTCATCCCTCTAGGCATGGCATTCTGGATTCGCCCACTTATAATGTAGTCTGCTCAGGCAAGAAACCAAGCTATATAAGGAATTGTTAGTGCAGACCTCTGCTAGTGGCTCTAAACTGTTAGAGTGGGGGCTTAGAGGTGGGGAGTCTGTTTACACTGAAAGCTTTTTTTGTGTTTGTTTTGTTTTTATTTTTAAGAGGGTCAACTTGCGAAACATGACTAGGCCCTTAATGTATAATCCAACACTAATATTGGCAGAGGGTGGGGGAGGTGAGCGGGGTCGGCCTGTGAGAGCACATGCAGGTGTGAGTATTGTGAATGTGTCAATATTTGGGGGAGTACCCACAAGTATTTGGTGAACATTTATAGTAGAAATTAAGCCACTTTTCTTTTATTAGTTATTACTCTTTATAGTATTCCTCAACTGTAACAGGTCTGACAGGGACAAAAAAAAAAAAAAATGAAGGAGAAACTAGAGTCTGAGATGCCACAAGTCTCATTAAGTGTGACAAGTTGCATAAGAAGTCAAGGTAAGAGGTCGAAAGTGCTCCACATATGAATTTAAAAAGGTTCATTCTCCCCGGGCTTCCTTTTACTCCCCCGGGTTTACGCTTGACCACTTCCTTCCTCTGGCTCTAATCAACAGGGCACTACAGTGTTTCTACTAGGCAGACAGACACAAGAAGCTGCACAACTCTTTATGGCAGTTAAGCAATGGTAATGAGGCAAGATACAGAGCTGAGCACACTAGGCTACTGCCACTGCAAAGTGTTTTATTGCATCCCAACAGCACTACTGCACCCAGTGCTGTGCCTATATTGTAATGGCTCCACAAACATTGATGAATTACTAGCGGCTGATTCCACTATGGACATCTCTCAGGCATAACGTTTGGGAAATCATTACTCTGAGATCAAAACTGAAAGGCTGAATCGACCTGCCGTGTTGAGAGTAAGATTTTTAACAGGTTACGACATGACAACTCGCATGTTCAGCGGCCCCTTTGATCAAAAGAAAGCTAAGAAATCTCTATGGGAACGAAACATGCCAAACTCAACAGAACCCGAATCAAGGAAAAAGTCGACTTGTTAATTTGCCTATTTTCCCCAAGTTCAGCTCGTCCCCACTCTTAGATTTACTGCTAGAAGAGAACATACAAGGCTGAAGTGAGTGGAGTTTGGGGTTTTTTTTTAGCATAAGAGGAAACCCCAGTGCTTAATTCTTAAACCGCAAGGTGACAGTCACAGAATTCACAGAATGTGCTCACAGTTAGAAAGAAAGACAACTTTCATTGTGTAAAGCATGGTGGGAAACTTGAGAAACTTGAAAAGGACTTTTATCATCATGAGGCTCCTCTGCTCTGCTCAGCTCAGCTCTCTGTTTCTGCGAGAAACTTATGCACCCCAGGGTTTGTTATACATAAAAACCCTACCTTCTTTATCTGTGTTTAACAGGTATTAATTACCTTTACTTTATGCTGAACAAAGGACCTTGTGCGCATTGTTACCCCTCACAAAAATACCATACAAATAAAACACCAAAAGGACATGTTAAAGCCTTGATTTCCATTTTAGGGAGGTGTTTAACATTCAAAATAAGGTTCTGTTGTCTTCATGGGATGTGCAGATGTTTGTGTTTAGATTAGCTGTATGTCCTGGGTAAATAGTCGAGGAAGTCACAGGAGGGGCAGCTGACTGCTATGGTTCACAGAGCATGTCTTCAGGCCAAGACCTTGTTCATAAGATAACAACTTTACCATGACCCTCAGAGGAAACATTTAAGCAAAAATGAAAATGCTCAGAGCTCAAATCCAGTCACCTGCATAGTGATAAATGCATTCACCAGGAATAAAAAACAAAACCAAAACAAAAAACCCCTCCACTCCAACCTCATTCAGCATCAGCCAGCCACTCCGTCTCTCTGGTAAATGGATTATGTCATGACTCAAGCATCTTGTAACCTAAGCAGACTGTGCCAAGTGACTGAGTAGATGTAATATTTGTGAAAGAATAACCATGCAATGCTAAACAATGGGCTGGAATGGAGTGCTACCAAGTAGTACATTAACCATGATGCCATTAATGGGAATCTTAGAGCCAGGGCAGAAAAAGCACCAGATCCGATCCAAGAGTCAAGGCCTTGCATTGTATTTAGATGGCATCGGTCACTATATTTAAATGCGATTCTGCAGGAGGACCGAAAGAGAGCCTGACGTCTTCCATGTTGCTTAATAAAATCCTGTTATCACAGGCCTAATGAGAGATGTTTCATATGTCTTGCTTTCGTAGTATTTATACATTTTTCTCAATCTATGGTCTTTCTAAACTCCCCGACTTTCTCTAAATACAGTGGGCCCACTGTTCAACTCCCAGGGTGGGCAGCTGGCTCTACATCTGACACATCCAAGGACAAAAGGGAAACTCCAGATTGCCGTGGTGAGGGCAACCACCCGTGGCAGTGCTCAGCAGGATTCCAGTTGTTTATGGTTGGCACTAATTACAGATTGGGAGACTCACCAAGCTCTAGAAACTTCAGTTGGCACAAAGAAAAGAGAAAACGCGCTTTGACAAGAAAAAACACAGGGTAACCATTAGACTGTCTCCCCTTGCAGCAAGCCAGATAAAACATGGAGTGATGTAAACTCATTAGGATGACTGAAAGGCATCACTCAGGATCGAGCTGAAACTCCATGGGAAACATTCACTTCTGCATCAGCACAATGTTTTTGCATTATTGCTACCGTTATGTAGTTATTAGTAAAGAGCATGCACATGTAAAGCTGAATTCAGACTACAAGGTGTTGCTAATCAGAGCCTGACTGATACTTTGTTTCAGACGACTTTTGTTATGTGTAGTTATGACTCAATAATAAGATTATATGACAACGCAGTTTAAAAATAATCTTGTTTTACTGTCAACTTTCTCCCATGTCCTCTTTTTAGATTCTCATTTATTCACTGTTATGGATGCAGATACCAAATAGCCAATAGCGGTCGATATATCAGCCACGCTGATACATATATGAGACTAAGTATGTCATCCAACAGGAGATGAATTCCTCCTTTTTTCAAAGACACTTGGCTTTAAAGAGCTCTCCAAAGAGGTCTTCATCTTTCTCACTAAATATGGTTTTCTGCCCAAAATTCACCAGCGACTTGATGAATAAAGCAATTTGTCTCATGCACCAACACTTTCACAGCATACAGCATCTTGTTAACTGTGTGAACATATTTTCTTTTCCTTTTAAAGACTTGACTTACAAGCTAATAGCCCATTAGGCCCCAAAAGGTGAGCAAGTTTAAAAATAGCATAAAGTTCAGACATAATTATTTAAAGGTACAGCTTATATTAAGTCACAATGAAAACTTCAAAGAAAGAAATACAATTTTTGAACATAGCTGTTTGTTTGAGCTGACAAGAAAGGTATCGGGAGTCAGAGTACGAAATTAGCAAATCAAACAGAGCGCCGAGTAAAATCCAGCAGACAGTCCCTTTGAAATGTACACTGCAGAGGAATGCTTTATCCAAACAGAGTAGCTCCCTGCTTTGCAATCAAACACTCAAGTATGTTACACTCCCCTAAGCTTAGTGCTAATTAGCATCCCTTGTTTCAAATGAAACTACTCAACAGCTTTTTTTTTCTTTTTTTAAATTGTAAACATCAAATAAGCTTTAAAAAAAAATCTGAAAGTCTTCTTTCTTCTACCCAAACCTTTGATCACATCTATGATGAGCCCTGGAAGGTGAAGCATTTGCTTTTAAGTGTTTTCATCCATTCATTTGGATTCTGAAAATTTGTTTGCTGAGGTTGATTGTCCAATGAAAGCTGCACTGTATACCAAACCTGTCCATTTAAAGCTCTTAATCACAAAAGTTAGTCTGATTTCTAACTAAGCTGAATGCAATATGGAAGATGAAGCATAAGTTTTTACTCAAGTAAAAAAATAACTTGAGTGAGCTGGCTGGAAATATCTATTGTCAAAGTACATTTGGTGACCAACTTTAGCACTTTTTGAATAAAGTAGTATGAATAAATATGAATACGTTGGTATGACTGTGTCAGTAAAATAATACTTGATTGCTAAATGCATTGAAGTCATGTTTATTTTAAATGAGATTTAAATAAAGATTTTGATTTATATCTACTATTAATAACAGTATTACCTATTAACGGTTTGTGTCCCACATCATTACTTATTGCAAATGAAACAAACTTTCCTTTTATCTCTGTCACATGTTGGTGCAGGTGCTCGACTCTTGTATTTGGAGAGAAAAAGATGTGCTGGCAAAAAGTAGAAATTTGCAAGCCAGATACGCGCGTATGCTCTATTTTTACATCTTTACATCTTATTTCCTCTTCAGCGAAGACAACAAACACTCAACATTTCTAATGAAACTCCTTAATATGCCAGAGAAAACCCGAGGGAGGAACGAACCCTTATGTTTGAGCATCATATTTTTACTTTGATCTCACAATATGCCATCCCAGGACTGAATCCAGACATAAAAAATTAACTGCATAATGGAGCTTGTGCTGCTGTATCCTGTTTGCCAGCCACGTGCTCATTGGCCAGTTTGTGCACAGCCTCTGTTCCTGTCAGTCAACAGTCCTCTGGATCATAGCACACCCAGCTCCTCCTCCTCTTCCTTCATCTTCTTCAGTTCCTGGCCCAAATCTAGTGGCTGAATGCCAAAACCTGGGCCGGACACCTACCTGCTATGATAAATACCATGAAATTTCACAAGCAACAAGTCAGTTCAAACACAAAATCTGCAAACTTGCTTCTCTCATCCACCACTTATTCTTTCCCAACATTCTCAGACAGACACGTCACACTTGTCTCATCCCCTGCAGACATTTTGCCAGGGGTCCCCGATGAGCTGCTAGCCTGATATAGCTGTGGTATGGGCCAGGGTGTGGGCCAGGGTCTGAAGGAATGGGAGTGTTTGTTTTCTTCCCATTCGATCTTCATGTGATCAAGATCATGTCGCGCGCCGTGATCTTCATCAAGCCCTTGCACCACCAGGAAGGAGTTACAGAGATATGGCATGGCATGCACTGTTATTGCTAATGAGATCACAGTGTGAATAGGTGTGTGTGTGTGTGTGTGTGTGTGTGTGAGACAGAGAATGAAGCGGGGGGGGGGTTTCGATGAGTTAAAAATGTAATTCGAGATGTGCCCTCGCTCTACTGGGTGACTTAAAAAAGGGGTGAGTCTGCAAATTTAATTTGAGCAGCACCAACGGGATTATTTATGGGAAGGAGTCTTGCTGTGTCAGGCAAGGTCAGGCAGGAGATGTTTGTTTACAAGTGGGGAGGTGGTGAATGCTGGGAGGCTTTTTTACCGTGAATGTTGCGTAATGTCTTCGAAATGCCAGGTGACAGAGTAAGGTACGATTGCTCCTCTTGCTGTAAAGTGCACAGCTTTTGAAATGCTCTTCTATTCAGACCAAATGTAGTTTTAACTCACAGGACTAAGGAAGAACAAAAGATGAATCATTTATGGGCCAAAGCCAACTTTTACTACTGAGCTTGACCTTAATTTGAAAATTTCTACTTCTCTGATCTGTGAGTGAGCGGTCACTCGCCACTTTGTGAGGTTTACCAAGTCAAAAACAGTACCATCCATTGCAAAAGTCCTGCTATAAATCCAATGCCGCTTCAACTCTATGATGATGAATCTTCTAGATGTGGTTTGTGGTGCTTATTTCACATTTACTGCACTGCAGTATAACACATGCAGGATTTTAGGGTTGTGCTGATGGACGATGATGCCGTTGATCGATGGTCAAAGTCCGCAGTAACAGCTCCCCAGTCAAGGCGATTTTTAGCTCATCTCCACATTGATGCATTAAACTGACATTATCATTATTATGACAATCATAATAAATTGTGCCTTCCTTTTATCTCACTTCTGAACTTGAAGCACAGATATATTTAGGGGTTGTGTGGGCGCGCATCAGAAGTTCGTGTCCCAGACTTCAGGACACTTTGAAATTAATGTTTGTGCGTAGAGCGGCTACACTGCTTGATGGACAACATTAAATGACAGAAAACAGAAGGATATTTCTGACAGTTTGATGCGACTGTGCTCCTTGATCTCATCTCCTTATTTGTGCCCCCATCCACTGTGAAAAACTCCACTCTGCGTGGTGTGGGCTCGAAGAACAGTGGAGGAGAGACAAGTAAATAATTTTACACATATAACAACGTGTCCAAGAATTACAGTAAAGACAATTAATTCAAGGCCGTATGTCTTTCATATGTTTTTCCTCCTGATCACAGAGTCGTTCATGCCACAAAGTTTAGAAGAATAAGTGCAAACATCAATGCCAAAAAGCTGTATGATCACTATATCTAAAAACAGCAGTGGGATGCCAAATAATGAAAATCTTTTTTTTAAATCTTTTATCAGAACCACAAACAGATCATTCATTGTTTTGGTTCTGTGGTCTTTTTTTCTGTTTTATGATGACACTAAAGTGCTTTGTATTTCATATACTCCGAATAAGGCAGCTGTGTCTGTTTATCCACCTTCACTCTACGATTTCATGTGATAGCAAATGTGATTTTCATGTTACTGAAATCTCATCAATACTGTAATATTGGGCATATTAACTGTCCAGCTATAAATTTTACTACACCGTCCACACCCAAATGGGTCTCTATTTTTGCCAGTAATTTATGTGCCAACTCTACACTATTCACTTTATGATGTGAAAATTGGGTTCGCTGACATTACGTCTCCTTGATGGTCTATGCTGAACAAAATAGTAATAAAACAGTGATTAGATCGTAGAAACGCTACACTGCCAGCATACATTTTGGTCACCCGCTACAGTTCAAGACAGCGCTTAACACAATGTTCCCAAAGCCCAAATCAGCTAAAGCCGAAGCAACTGAAGACAAATATTAAAGTCAGTCGGGTTCATTAGTGAATTAGAACAAGATTAGAAACAGCCCATCTGACTGTAAGAGCAAAGATAAAAAACAGACAATTTCTACATTTCACATTTGAATGGGAACAATTGAGTCATGATGACCTAGTTAAGCATTTAGAACGCTGAAAGAAGGTTTAATGCATTTGCAATGTTAGAAAAAGAAACAATTATATAGTGTGGATTTGTAAAGAGGAACCACGCTCAACGCCCCAGTTCGTTTCATCTGTCATTTATGGGACTAAATAATAGGGAACGCCTTAAAGCAACTATGAAATTCTGCCAAACCATGCATCAAAAAGCACCATTTATAAGACGTTTCTTTCTACAGGCAAAGCTGTATCACTGATGGCCTTTTTGATACCCAACAAAACCAACTGCAGTTCACCCTGAAAAGTTAACTTTCAGGTTCACTGCTATGGTAAACGAGTCCAACAGCCTCGAGTTATGTCTGAGAGATTTTAGCACGACGTGGAGCAAGATATTTTAAGATGCAAGGTGAGTCCACAAGAGTTACTGAGGTTAAAGCCTGGCCAAAAGTGCTCTCAACACATTCCAGCAGGCCAGAATTGTTTTGGCATCGCTGCAGCTACAACCCCTCACCAAGGCTTTGTCCTAACTCAAACAAATAGTTGTGCAGATACATCACCACAGATTGATGCCCGAAGAGGAGATTATCCTGCCATATATGGAGCTCAATACAGTTCAAATTAAAGCTCATGTAAAACTTCTTTTAAATCTACACTACTTGGAGCTATTCTCCAAAATTTAACATGGAAAGAAAAAATTAAAAAAGGGAAACTACAGACATGGAGCCAGAGAGAGCATTTTTTTCCCCCTCCCCTTGGACAGGCTTTGTCAGAGGGCTTTCTGTTTCCCTGTTCGGTAACATTGGTGCAGTGTAAAAGTCAGAGTATCTGTCAGGGCAAATCCCCTAAAGCAGTCACTAGGCCAAACTGGTGCCAACACTCTCCTAGATCAAAAGCCAGCGCTGAGAAACACTGGTGATGCAGGGGATATTTTTCACCTGCTCCAGAGATGCATGATGACTGTGCCGGGAATGTGTGCACGTGCAGGTGTACAGTACACACGAGCGGGGTGGCCTCAAATGTATGTGCACGTCCGTATAGTTAGAAACGTCAGGTTTAAATTTAATACATCTTTACTTCAGCTATTTGCATTACCCTCCATTACCCTACCTATTATAGGTAGGTGACAGAAAGAGGAAAAGCACTCATGTTCTTAAAACCTGACTTGATTCACAAACAGTAAAATGATATGTTTGTGGTAACACCAGCAATCTTCTATCTTATAGATCACATTCAAACAAGCCAAATGCCAGACTGCATTTGTGATTTATTGACACAATAAATAACTATGTGACACAAAGAGATTCAAGGAACTCTAGAGAAGTGAAGAAAAAAACCCTTTGTCTATTAGTCAGTGTCCAAAAAACAAACAAACAAGTCTTAATTAAGATCTCTGAGCAATGATCAAAGAGTACTAAGTGAACATGGAGTGTCTTTCCTTCACCCTGCCACCCCTAATCTTGAGTGTCAGTTAAGTGTAACCTGTAGGCAAAGAAGAGGAATGATTTGACATCATGAAAACTGGAGGGAGAATAAATTTACACTTCTGGATTTAATTGTCACACGGAGAACCTGAATTGAATTGTGAGATTGCCAAAGCCAGTGCTATAATTCATCTCAGATTTAATCACCAGAAATGCAGAACTGTGGGAGCGAGCCTGGAGGCATTCAGCTTCTAAATGAAATTGGAAACCAGATTCACCCTGAGATTTTGATCTCCCACTACATATTGTTAGCTTTTATTTTGGCCATCTTCCGTCCCAGCCTCAGGCAGCAATTTGTGTTAGTTCTCACAGTGAGGGAGGTATAAGGAGCTAAGACAGCAGAGAAGTTTAAAGAATACTTTATTGAGCTTCCTGGTTTGTTTTTAGCATTTCATTTTAACTGTTCTATTTAAACAAAAAGTGCGTGTGACATCCCGCACATTTCTTTGACTTGCATCTGAAAATTTAGCCCAGTTTGTATATAACACAGAGATGAACATGGCCAACCAGTCACTAACACCAGGACATGGTTGCTGGTCCATATAATCCCATAATCACTGCAGAAATTCCTGGTAATTCCAAAGGGTTCACAAACTTCTTGCAAGTGTAAATGGCACTACCCTCTAGCCTAGAGCTATCTGAAGCACAGGAGTGAATTTAAAATCAAAACTGGTATAGCTTTCAGCCTCCATACTACTCAATTATCATCCATTAGACTTTCCACTAACCACCAAAAGCAATAGCTAATATAATCTTTGACATGACCCACATCAATCAGCTATTAACTAGGCATTAATGAGGCCATGCATTAGTTTTTACAAGCAGTCAAACCAGTGAAAGGTCTGGAAAACGTCAATAATAAAAGGGGCTTTACGTCACCACTAGCCCTGGTTTTATGGACCCAACAGGACAATAATGATGATGATGATGATGATGATGATGATGATGATGATGATGATGATAGGAATAGTCTTTCTCACACTCACTAGTGAGATCAAAAAGAGAATATCTGACGCCATTAAATCATTGGCCAAGCATCTTTAGCCCAATAAGCCATGTGCTAAAAAGCCAAACATTTGCTGCTCTGTGAAGAGGAGACATACTTTTGAATCTCACACACTTTAGTGAAAGGACAAAGTTTGACACGGGGTGAGCAGCAGCATTAAGTTTTAGGCATAAGTTATATGGGTCACAACTTAATATATTAGGAAAATCTACAGTAAACTTTTTGTCTGACTGCACCTGTCTCACATTACTCATCTAATAGATTAATTAAAATATGCAAGTAATGTGCGTCTGTACAACAAGCCAACATTGATGTTGGTGAAATCTGTTTTCTATACAACGCTGCTTCATAATAACACAAGCTCGGCTGACAGCTCGTTAGACTTACATTCTCAAGGTCAGCACTTGAGCTAACAGCTTATCAACAAAGCCACAGCCTTGAGTTTCCCAGATAATCACAAATGTTTGCAAAGTCAACATTCTTCTAAAGGTTAAACGAACCGTTTCAACAGTAAGGGAATGGGACCTCAAAATAGAAAACAAAGCCAGTGCAGTAAAGATTAGCATCATTAACATTGCGAATTATCGTCTGAATAATAAATCCTGGCGCAGATTTTGCTAGGTATTTGGATTGAGGCCTAACACAGAAACAAATCTTATTAGCTTATTTAAGGCTTTGTCCCACTGCTTTAATGCATGTTTGAGCACACACATGTATGAGGACACTAACAGTCACACAGATGCACACGAATCGGCTGTGGGTGAGACATGAATGTAAAATTTCTAAATGATCCAACACCCAGGCAGAAGCAGGAGCCTTCTGGCTGACATACGATCCAAATGCTGCTGTGATCTTAATTATCCACAGTCTTCCAAGCACCGACTCAAAAAATGGTGACGCTTGAGCAAACTGGAATGATGACATGTCAGGTCACAGAAATCAGAGAAAAAAAAAATTGAAAACTGCCAGTTGTATTTCCAGCTACTAATACTGTATTGCTGAATAAATGAAATCTCTCTTATTTTATGAATGACTATGCCAATTCATAAAAATTCTGGGCAGTCAAAAAAAAACAAAACAACCCAAACTGGACTTTTTGCTGTGGAACTGAAATGTTCTGCCTTTCATCCGAGTCCAGTAAATTCATTTTAACTTCTTCTGACATTTTCCTACCTGGATGACTCGGATGACATTACACTGACTTTTGGTAAGCGCAGTGTTTTTGGCTGATAGCTGCAAAATATACTCAGCAGAAGTCACAACCTGGAGCTGCCAGCATGAATTATACCAAGACCAGACTTCCAAAACAAAACGCTATCGGGCTCCAGCTTTGCCTCGATCATAGACAGAGCTGAAGATTTTGGAGATGGCTTCTAGCCCACACTGCGCTTTATCGGGCTCCAATGACCTTCTAAAATCTGGAGTGTTTTTGCTGTGAAACAGCAACATGACCAAATGCCTCACACTGTAACAAGGTGAACAAGGACTGTGCCATTTAATAAAAAATAAATTAAAAAAGAGGTACCTGTGAATTTTAAACAAGTTTGCTACTTATACTGAAAAAATACATTTTCACCAAAACTAATTTAAAAAAAAAAAAAAAAGATATAAAACTAGATTTCAGTCAACTGGTAGAAGTCTTTGACAGCTAAATTTCAGTTCATGCGATCCTGGTAGCAACATGTACTTTCAACTAGTTTTCTTGATTGTGTTCACAACAAACACTACACATGCCCGGTCACAGGAAGCATGACTGCTTCATGGCTCCATTACTCTCCTGTTCCCAGGCTAACTTCACCACAGCTGCCTGTATTGTGTGTTGGACTTCTAAGTTAGCAGCACAGAGAAGAAGAGTTACATTAGCTGTTTTAATTATAAAAATCAAGTTTGCTTTTCGGGGGGGGGGGGGGGGGGGTCCCCCGGGGAAT
>VVHJ01043638.1:14544-28040 GCA_015107715.1 Tylochromis polylepis | reverse complement strand
TGCGAAGAGCCTCTTTAACTCAAGTCTGCCAGTGGATCCTAAATGCGTGGAGCCGTGTCCAAACATCCACCATCACCAACGGGTTTTGAAAGGCTGGACTGCAGCGTGATGAAGAGGACCACGTGCGCTCAAGTGAGAGCGACAACGAAGAGACTGAAGCGAGTGACGAGATACGGGACGCTGAAGAAGAGGACTTTGATGGTTTTCGTGCGCAGGAGGAAGATGAAGAAGGCGATTAATGACTTTTCCTGGTAGGCTGCAGCGTATATACGGTATATATTTGTACCCGTCTTTAGGAGATATTGGAATGTTGTTCGTGCACTGTTCAGTAAAAACGCATAAGCAACATAATTTGTGTGTTTCCGATACGTACGTATACTTAAAGGTAGCCGTGTTACAGGCACTGTTCGAAAAAAAAGCATTTGCAATATGTATTTGTTTGTGTTACCATGTTTATGTTACCATACGGATTAAATTAAAAGTTAAAAATCCTCACGTGTAATATATTTCTGTGTAAATATCTCATATTACAACGTTGAGACACATGCGGCTTAAAATCCGGTGCGGCCTGTACAAGTACAAAATTGATTTTCTTTCTGAAATTAGAGCATGCGGCTTTTAATCAGGTGCGCTCTGTAGTCCGGAATTTACGGTAGAAAAAGTACCCCCAGATTAGTCTCTTCCATTTAACTTAAATAATTTTACAGCTTCCTAATGCGTGTGCTCTTTTTTGCTAACATGTTATATGTGGCAGCCAACGTGAATGAATTACCGATACCCCGGACTTTAAAATCTGATATGCTTTCATGTTTTCTACAGTCGGTGTTGCTTCATGCCGCTGCCCCTTTGCTCCCTTTTACCTAACAACAGAAATAATGGATATCAGTGGAGCAGCATCTCCAAAATGCATCTCCTTGATGTTCCTTTGGCTCAGAAATGGAGCACAGCTGCTTCTGAGCCACTCAGGAGGCTTTTTAGAGGGAAACTAAGATGGCCATGAGGCCAAAAGAACTTTTATGCTTTAGGGGCACACGCTGATGGGACTGATATCATTTTTGCTGTCTTATTACTTTAGCTTTTTGTTGGGAAGCATCACCGCAATTTAATTCACAACATTAACACGAGAAGGAGAAAGTATGGTGATGGACCTGCTTTTGTATCTTTCTACAGCACTATGTTTTATTAAACATGTTTTCACACCTGCTGTGTTTAGTCCATTTAACACAGTAATCGCATTTGGGCAAGCGCACCGAGACCCTTTCGAGGAGGTGGTCTCGGTGCAGTTCCAAAACTTCCCATAGCCATATATGCTTTATATTGTGTAATGAGGCAAGGTACTATAGTTGTGCAAAGGTCTGTACGGTCTAGCAACTAGCTGTGAAATGAATGTAAATTCTCCATATATTCCAGAATACAACACCTTCTTCCTGTACTTACTTTTATTGCTCCTGCCCCAGACACTTCTGGCCAATAAATGAACTGAATATTCTCACATGATTTGTGGTGACACATTTTTATTTGCTTGGGGTTAGCTTGGATTTTTCACTGTGTAAAAACAAACCAAACCATGGGAAAAAGTCACAAGTTTACAAACTCATCAACTATTTGGACCAGAGTAAATAAACTATAGGTGGTAAATCACCCTAAAATTCACAAATTAAATGACAGCAGTAATTATATTAGTCTAATTAAAGTAAGGAATCAAACCAATTAATCAACCCAATAACTTTCCAGTGATGGAAATGGAAGATTAGCAAAGTTAAATTAATATTGAGATTAAATGAAAAAGTCCATAAACTACACCTTAGTTGAGTACTTGAAGGTCAGTTTTTATTGGAAAATATGAATAAATCTTGCAGAGTGCCCAGGTAATTAACATTTAAATTGAAACAATAATTGATGTCTACAGAATCATTGTTTCAGAATATGGGCTGTATGTGAGCTATCGTAAACTGAAATGGTCCTCACTGACTCTGACACTTACAGATAGTCCATTTGGAGCAGAGAGAACACGCACCTATCTGATTGGTATTCCTGCATTTTAGACATTATTTTTCTTTCATTTTGCCAGTTATCATGACCAGAAGGACTGCGCTGTTTCTCATACTGAAGCTGTAACTGGGATAGAGACACCCTTGCATAATGTGGATATTGCCACACTGTGGTGAGCCTGTAGAGTCATCTGGCTAAGATTTCTAATGAATCTCAAAAAATATATGATACCTGTGGTGTTTGACCTTTTTAGCTTGTGATCAAAGTTTTAAAAAAGCAGCTTATGAACTTTTCCATAGAAAGCAAAAGGAAGAAAAAAAGCCAAAAAATCTGAATAGATTGTAAATCGATTTTTTTTTCCTTTATTGCTCATTAGTCATTTATTAGTCATAGACTTCTCAGATTTATCTTTTAACTCATTGGAAGGTGTCACTGAGCTAAAATACTACAACTACTTTTGACACACTGATGCAGCTATATTAACAATGAAATAACCTGATAAGCACGCTTAGAAATAAGGGTACAGCAAAAGTCAGTTTCTGTCCAGTTTCTGTACAGATGTACCCTAGTGACCAGAGTTCAAGGTAACTACTGTACTTTTCCCAGGCAGAAATGACAAAAGACAGAAATTTCAAAACATTTTGTACTTGGAGATTTTAGGGCTTTCCAGTTTTCTTATTTGTTTAAGTTAGATAAAACGCAGCTGAATACATGAGAAATATAATTCTTTTGTGAGTACTGTCAGCAGAATTTAGCACTGTCTCCTCACATCAGGAAGGTTCTGGGTTTGAAACTTATTGTTTTCCCTGTGCCAGGTGGGGTTTATCCAAGTGCTCTGTCCAAAGACGTGCATGTTATGCTAAATGATGTAAGTTGGCTGTAGTTGCACATGTGACACAGATAAAGCTTTGAGTGGCGTATAAGACGAGGAAAGTGCTATACAGCTGTGAGTTTGTTTCCAAGAGTCTGAATGAATATTGATTAAAAAATGATATATACAAAAAATGTGTAAAAATAGAATCAATGAATGCACACTCCTGTATCCAGGTTCATTTTTGTACTGTAGCATTAAGGTGCAGAATTGCCACCTGAGCTTTCAGATCGGTTTCTGTGAGATACAAACAGCCTGTCAAGGGTAGAAAAGGAGTACCTTAGGGGGATACAGCCCTAGTGACAAGCCATTGTACCTCTGAAGGAACAATATGGTACTTTATATTCTGTAAGAGGGTGTAGAGTATGATAATATATCAGTCACCAAGCTCTCTGTAGAATATCTTATTTTCCTTTGATGCAGTAAGTACATTTTGCTGACTTCTGTACTATTACTTCATGCAGTACAGAAACAAAGGGCCTGTCCTTAAATATAAAGACATGCTTATATTCATAGAGATGTTTCCAGACTCTGTAATACTGTAAAGTAAGTCAAAGGAAAACTATTCTCTCATGCATCCTGATTCAATTTAACGCCTGTAAATTGTATAGTATTTTGCCTTTATATTTAAAAGTTAGGTTTTCAAAATTTTATAAAACTGTACTGAATTTCTTTCAGATTGTTTAAGGTGCATGGATTTTGTTTTTTTATTTTACACCAGTGGAGATTCCCTTTCTATAAGCCTGATATTATCGGGTGTAGTCCAGCATGCAGCATCAACAGATGGCCCCGAACTCGCGTCATACCACTGTACCAGCCTGTTAGCAATCATAGCAGTGAGAGCAGGGGATGTCAATGGACACTATAATTATATTCTGGATGAAAACCATGGAGGCCACTGTGCTCATCCATCTTCAAAACTGACATATGGAAAAACTGGGAGACGAGAGGCGGCATCCAGACCTTGTCTTTGCCTTGTCAGTCACTTTGATACGTGGTACAGCTCAATCCCCTTACCTGGGAAAGACAGAGCAGCAGGAAAACTGCATATATATGTATATACCATATGTGCATCTGTTTGGGTGTGTGTGTGCATGTGCGAGAGGCATGGTTGAAAAGAGAGGATGACAAGATAGATAAAAAGGATAGAAAACGCTGATATGCAGAGGGAATGTCAGTCCATTTGAAGGAATATGAAAACCCCCAATGAGACTGAACTAACTCTTGAGCTTATATTCGCTTTATAAATACACACAGATCTATATATAATAAGTTGTCAGTGACTGCGTTCATTTTTTATGGTTATTTGTGCATCTCTTCAAAAATAATTCCCTTTGATCACCTTTTCCTTCTTTTTTTTGTTCCTTTTATCGGAATCTGACTTTAATCCAGCTGCATGCCGCCTGTTGGTTGTCTTAATATCTCTCACCATAACAGGGGCTCCAGCAAAATGCAAATCGGAACGACTACATTTAGGTTCATAACAATGAAAGGAAACATTGTAAGCAGGGATCATGGCAGGCTACAGAACCGCTCTTCTCCTAAAAGAAGTCTTCTTTTTTTCCCCAGCCAGGTCTATTTTCTGCATGAGAAAAAGCTCACCTGCAGCTGAGTGTCGAAGCAGCACACTTTCCCTCTTCATTATTCATTGCTCATATAAGCTCTATTTTAGAAGTAGCAGACCTAGCTATACCCACTCCAAGAATACTTTTTCCTCAAGCTTATGTGCTGCCATATGTGATGGAAAAAAGACCCAGGCCTCTTGTGCAGAAGAAGAAGGGAGACAGGTTTTTGTTGCCATCAAATCCTTTTTTAAAAGTATTAACCCTCTACACTAGCAGATATGCAGTATAGAAGTATGCTTTTATTAATGAAGTCTTTTTTTGGACAGACAACTTAAGCCACAAACTAAAAGTTTGCTGTTGCAGAGGCCTTCGTCTTCCTCTGAGGAAAAATCGTGTCGACTTTCTTCTGAAGTTCTGCATATGTTGTTGCCTGAACATGATGATTTTATGCTCAGTGATTCAATTCTTATCACCAAATCCAATAACAGGAAAAAAGTCCTATCTTAATCTTGGAAATAGCATGCCCAATTGTTATCACAACTACTTTCAGCTGGTGTGCAAAACTGGCACAAATTCAAAGTCTTTCAGGAAAATCTGCTGATACATGTTGCTCTTACAATGCATTGGCAAAACAGAACAACTATGGCGATGCTAAAACAGAAACAGAAATATCATTGTGTTTTTCAAACTTCATCAACATTTAATCAAAGATTAGTCAGTGCCACATGTTTGAAGGTACATGTGTGCAAGTATAACAGCTGCACTCTACACAGTTGGGTTTGAGGTCAATATCACTTTTTTTTTTTCTGGAAGGCACTTTTTTGTACGCCTAAAAGTGGCAGAAACAGTCCAACTGAAAGGAAGAAAAATTGACCAAGAGAGCAGTTTAAACCATGCTTACTTTTATCTTCAACACAGATGCCAGTGTGTGTGCATTTCCATTTGAACATCCCAATGCCCCGGTTATCAGGGTGTGACGGAAAGGTGTTTCAGAAGCTTTTTGACCGTCTGACAAGCACTCCTGATAAAAGATACTGGCAGGTTAAGTGCAGTCTTACTGAGCCACTAACACGACTGCTTAGTCATGTTCTTCTATCAGCTGACAAGGGAGCATTGAAAACTGCTCACAAGGTGATCTCAGTTACATCAAAATGTCTCCAAACACATTAGATGATTAGAGAAACAGCTGGTATTTGCTATGTTGACAAAAAGTATATATATATTTTAATTGTTCCTGTATAATACATGCCTATTACAGCTCTTGTTGTTTTAAAGTGTAAAATGACGCCTCCAGTACACTCATACATACAAGTATTCACACATGCAGACACACATTTAGTGTAAGAGGCAGTGAGACATTTGTTTTGGCTGCATGACTGTCCCCCCTACGTCTGTGTGTGTGGGAGCGTGTGTCACTATTGGCTGTTAACTATCTTGTTTTTTTCCACATTTTCTCTTCTAAAGATTTTGCTGTAAGAAGTAATCCCTTGATCTTTTTCTTTTTTTCTTTTTTTTTTACTCTTGTACACTGTGGTTTTATAAGCTGCTCTGTGCTTTATGTTTTCCTGGTTTTCATTGTCTGTCAATGTCTAGACAGACAAGAAAGGCATTCATAACAGAGCAGGTAGACAGATGAGCTGTTGAGTGATGAGGCACAAAAAAGAAAGAGAAAGGGTCAACATCTTACCACTAACCCAGGCAGCCTGGAGAAGAGGTCAGAGCTCACCACGGATGCAGCAGACACCTCACTCTGCATTTTCTCCTCCTTTCTGCAGCGATGACCTTTCTCCAGACTCGTCTATGGTTCAGGAAGGGAAGGGAGGAGAAGGAGAGCTGCAGAGTGAGGCCCAGTCACAGCCACAGCCACAACCCGAACTGCAACCGCAGCCCCAACAACAGCAGCAAGAGACTCAGCCACAGACTCAGCCAGCAGAGCCCCAACCACAGACTGAGCCCCAACCGCAGATTCAACCTCAACCTCAACCTCAACCCCAACCCGAAGTCAAACCTCAGCCAGAACCTGAGCCAAAAGCCCAGCCTGCACCAGAGCCCGAGCCTAAAGTTAAGGCTCCGAGCGAGGTGGCATCACAGGAAGCCCCTAAAGCCCCTTCGCCTTGCCGAGAGGAGCAGATGGTTCCAGAGAAAGAGAATCAAGAGTCAGAAGAAGTTGTGGAGGCAAAGACAAAGCAAGAGATAGAGGAGGTGCAGGCCAAGCCACGCGAGGGTGAAGCGCCACAGGAGGAAGAGGATGAGGAAGTGGGAGGAGCAAAAGGAGGTGGCGCGGGGAGGAGGGCCAGTCTGCACCACACAGCCTCGCCCTTGAGGGTGCAGCGCAACGGGGCCGGCTCGCACTCCGCCGCCTCTGACTATGAGCTCTCGCTTGACCTCAAAAATAAGCAGGTAGGGTTGTGTTGGGGTTGGGAGGGGGCGGGTTGAGTGTTGGTGTGTTGTGTTTGGGAGAGGGAGGGGGAGGGCAGGAGGTGCGGTAGCTTGGCTTGTGTGTATTGTACGTCCTGTGGTCTGACATTTTTGTGGTGTTTCGTTCTTTTTTTGTCTGAAGAGAAGGTCAGGTGGTTTGTGGTCAAAGCTGGTGTCTGACTTTTTAATTAAAAAGAAATTTTTTGTTCATTTATGTTTTTGTTCGTTTGATGTATTGATCCCTATTAGTGCTTATGGGCTGTCAAAAATATATCTATTTCCTTTTCTCCATTATCATAAACCATCATCATCATTGCCATGTCATCACTTCATTGACATCCTCACTTGTCTTCATCACCAAAACCGGAATGTTTTTTCAAACTGTTATTTTCTGAGAATACACTAAACAGTTTTCAGGTCCAGGCTGCTTTACTATTCTAGCAAGGACTCACACTTACACATCAAAGTGATGTAAAAAGTGTCATGAAATGCAAGTTTGTATTTGCATGACTCCTTTAAAATTTGTATATTTTCTAATGCTTTATGTTAATCGCTGGATGATGAAAAGCCTTAACATTTGTGAAGAATAAAAGCACATTTCCCTGCAGCGAGTTAAACCGACTTTGTCCTGAACTGTGAAAAGTGACTGTTTTTGTACGTGCATTTTCATGTTCTCGTGTCTGTGTTCTTATCACGCTGTTCATCAGGAGCTCAGATATCATCTACATTACATAATCATCAAGAGCCATCAAACATTAATTTTCATTATCATCCATCTAAACAACATTCTTCAGTCCATCGATCTTCGACAAGGTAAGACGGCAGGTAAGGCCCCTACCTGTGGGGCTCCTCACCATTTTTGTGCTGGATTAATTATGTAAAAGGGCCCTCCACTGAATTTGAGATCCATTTTTAGATTCAGCCTGTAAGAAAAGCACCCTTGAGGGCTGAAAAATGCGTTTCCATAAAATGCTGTTTATTTACTGTCTTTAAAAGACAGTGAGTAACTATAGACGCTGATAAAAGCATGGCCAACTTTAAAGCTAAAATAAACCTGTTTACAGCCATATATTCTGTTGTCTCTCTAGTTAATTTTCCGTTTCATGACTGGAGATGGATGTTTTCATAGCTAACGTGTTTAATTATTAAGGCTTGAAGTTACTGAAGCATCATTAGGGGTGTGGTCAGTGGGCTAGCTGTTGGCTAGGCATCACCATCTGCTAAGCTGAAGTGCACTTCTCGATCCATGTTTGTGGTGCTGGTCTTTTTTTGCACCATTTTTAACATAACTATCTGAAAAATAACTATTAACACACTGTCCATGTGCTCCAGTTTTGGTGTGTCAAGGTGTAATGTATAAGGCAAGTAGCACTGTAGATGGATCTTGCTCACCCAGCTTCCTACTGCTAACTAGCTAAGAACTCAGCACTCCTTTTCTGCTAAAAGAAAACAAACAAATGAGCAAAAAAGAGCTGCAGTAGTAGAATCTGTGTTTCAGAATGTGAATCCAGATTTGAAGTTATGATTTTGAAAGAAAGCCATTTGAGACTCCCTTAAGCTGCCTTGGGGAAGTTGTAATATCAAGTGTAAACTATATCCAGGCCCCCCACATCCATTTGTTTTTCCTAGTTTCCTTTTTAATTCCTTCCCTTTATAAACGTGCAATGCTAATTTAGCTGGGATCCTCTGTATTTCAAGCAGAAACTTGCCAGACTTGAGCCACTGTAATGTACATCATGCAGGTATTTTTTCCAGGTATGTCGAGGCCCTTGGTTCCATTTGTTTCTTTACAAGGTACACCTCTGTCCCTCAAGTCTTGTCTTCTATTACTGTCCCTGTAAGTGCTGTGTGGCACACTTGGCTGCGCTTAATCAATAACCCAGAACAATCAGTAAACATAGTTGCTCTGGTGTTAAGTGTTTCTCAGAGTCAGGGCACCAGCGACACACTGTGAAAGGACATTTGCTCACAGGTGACGGGAGATGTCATTTGGATTGTGTCCTTCTCTGCCAATACATATTTAAATTCGCAGAGTGAGAAGAACACACAGAAAACGGCAAGATAAGCCAGCAAAGCATTCATTCCAAGCCACTGAAACTAATATGTCTGAGTTGGATAGTTTTTCCATATTCACTCTCTGTCAGCTCCATTTCACTCAGTTTTGATTGCATTTCCTCACTCGTCACTTCCCTAATCGAGGCTCAAGGTTCTTTTAACCTTAACTTCTCCTTCTCACTTTCATTTTCTCTCTTTTAATCTTACATCTGAAGGTCCCCCTTTCCTGCTATCTCCCTGTCAACTAGGCTTGAGATACGTGATCAGCAAGATTGATCTTCTGTCTGTACAACCTGGGGTGCAAAGGCTTGATGGATCTCCAGATCAATGTCAGAGTAATTGGATCTGTAGGGCGATACCTTGATAACTGGGGAAGAACCTCATGATGAAGTATTTGAGCATTAACTCACTTTAGTTTAGCATTCAACCTCCAGATACCCCTATTACTTTTTCTCTCTAAATAGGGTTAAATTTAAATACATAGTGGTTTAAATTTAAATACTAGTCAATCCATGTAATAATACATACACTTACAGGGAAATTCTGTACATTATATTTGTTTTGCTTATAGCTCACTCATATGAGATGAGCCTTTTAAGTTGCCTGCCTAAAGTTGCTGCATACCTGCAAGCCCCTTTGCAGCCCTGCTCCAATCAGGCTTGGCATTTTGATATATCAAAATTAATCAGTGTCATATGTGTTGTCACTGATGCTTGCTCTACACTTACACTTGCTTGTTCTGCTGTTTTACTTAAGGGGTTCTTGCCACAGCTCTGCTGGTTTTCCATGTGTGCACATGGAAGGGTGGGGGGATATAGAGTCCCCGAACATTTGCTTTCTGCACTTTCAGTTATTTTTTGTCCATTTAAACTCTTCTAGCTACAATCCTAATTATACACAACTGTGTGTACTTTAAGTAGCTCATAAAATGGAGAGGTCTTGAAGAAGTAAACAACTCATGCAGAATGCACAGCACTTTGTTTTATAATGAGATGATGTGACCTTTACTTCTGCTCAGTAGCTGCTGCTAATCTCTGCTTCAGCAGTTCATATTTCCCAAGAATCAAAAGGATCACTGAAAATGGATTTGATGGGCTGCCTTCACTCATAAATACACTAAAAAAGTGTAAATGCATGTTATGTATCTCACAAGGCCCAGGTTAGGGTTTACAGTTCTTTTTTTATTCCACAATAAGATGATCACTTTTCTTGTCTTAAAACAGCTCATGCAAAATTTAGAATTTTAGGGGGATATTGTTCTGCAGATGTCCGCAGCAGTGGATTATATCTGATTTTGGCCACGCTGGGATGTTTTCCTTGTAGTTTTTGTTTGGCCAAGGCCCATCAGTGTAATTCTATAGTGTCTGCATTAAAATTTAGTCACCACTGAGCTTTTTCTGTAAATGACTTTGGTCAAGGACGCATAAGCTAAACAGATTTCCATCCTCTGATGACATCAAGACATTTCTATTGTCATCCTCATTTACTAATACAGTCAGCATTAGTTGTGTCCCAGTTTTGCTGTTATATAATCATCTCATTAATCATGCAGATGTTTCTGTGCTGTAAGACTGTGCATGAGCATGAAAGCTAATAATCATGGTTTGAATTTCCCCCCCCTTATTTCTGCAGCATGTGAGAGATCAGCTGCAGTTTTATTCACACAGCTCAGTCTGTGCCTGCACATTTAAGGACGAAACTCGACGAATCAGTATTTTAGGGCTGTTTGATTTATAGGGACTGTGAAAAAAAAAAAGAAGGCAGTATTTAATCTCAGTGTAGCTGGTATTTTACAAGTCTATGACATTAGTCAGCTTTGCAGGTACAGTTCAGCACATTTTGTGTTCGGAAAGAGTCGATCTAAGCCAAACTAATATTGCTGCATAGATGAAAGGAAGAAAATAAGAGTGATTCCCAAAAACTGCCTTTGAGTGGATAAAAAGGAGATAAATGTTACCACTGAAAAAAGTGTTTAGAAAGCATTTTAGTCAAAGTTGTCTTTCACTTTCTGCAGGAATAAATAAGTGAGGTTAACTAATTTCTAATTTTTGATTATTAAGGTAATCAGTGTTCTTTAAGAAGGCTGCCCTTCACATATGTAGTTTTACAATTAGGCGTAAATGTCACAAGTTGAATACAGACCAGGCTTTCTAAGAGGCCATTTGTGATAATGATACCGTAGAAGGAGGTAGCGATAGTAATCATGGCACTAGACTCTAAATGGCAACACCTGCCATTTATTTGCAACCAGTAAAAACAAAAAACAGGAAGAAAAAAAAGCTGTGTACTGCACCTTTAGTTGACCTTTTGGTTTTGAGACACATATCCATTTGAAGCAGAAACTTTCAGACTAAAACATATTCCTTTTCCAAAGCCCTTGGGTATTAATATTTCATGTATAGACAGAGAAAGCATTTCAAACCAAGATATCTATCATCCCCACAGCATCTGAAGCCGAGAATCTGTCTCTGCTTCCATGGCCCAAAAATATTTAAAATTTGCATTTTGAATTCGTACTTCTGTTTAAGTAAGATCATTATCTTAATGTGCTAAACCTCTACTAAACCCCCTGTTTGTCATGGGTTGTCTATTTGACTTCAAGAGGATTAGAGACTGGTGTCCTTGACTTCAAATATTTACATATCCCTTCTGTCCTTTTTGTTCACCTCAAAGTTCAAGTAAAATCTGTCATTGCACACTCTAATTTTATTCTGTGCATTCTGCATTGTGGCACCAATTTGCATTGCATAGTTTTTCTCCATTTTTGTCTGCCTCATTCAGAGGGGAACATGAGGTCAGCACGGTGCTGATCTGCCCGTCAAAATCGATTTAGAGACTTGGTGTGAGAGAGCGGTGCCATCGCTGTTCTCTCAGACCACTGTGTCTCCAGAATAATCTCTCCCTCCATTAGCGCTTAGTGAAGTGATCAGAGGTAGAAGTGACAGAGGGCTAATGGGGAAGATTTTCAGCAATGCCATTCTTGGCATGGTCATCTGTCTCAACACCTCTTTCTATATCTCACCTTCTCCTCAACACTCTGAGTGTCTTCTTGTTTCTTCCATGCTTTTTTATACATGTGTCTCCTTTCCTTTTACCACACGCATTACATTTGGAGTGGAGTAGCATGCAGCCCTATATATGACAGCAAATGATTTATTAAGACACAAAACATCAGAGTTTTCTGAAATATTATAATAACTATTATGCCGCTATTGCTGACTGAGCAGTAAACTAGAATTTATTAGATTCCGCAGTGCAATTGCACTGCTAGACTTGTCACTAAGTGAACTGTTTTGCATCACTGTAACTGGTCTTATAGTAACATTAATGGACACAGCATTAATGTTGATGCTGTTGAGTTAAAAACCCACTGCATGCTACTCTCTGCACCAGAGAGCCAACAAACAAAGCTGGCTTTGGAAGACACACCAAAAATATTCTCTCCGTGTCACGAAATTGACTCCAAATTAACAATGGTTTCCCCAACTGGCAGAAAGAAAAGGTTGAAGGTTTCAGACTTTTTGGATTCAAGTCAGAGTTCTTAGAACTTAACGGTTATGCAGTGCAGTTAAACAAGACACAAGCACCGCCTACATCTGTGCTCTATCTTCATGTCACGGGCTGACCCACACACTGCACTCCCACACCGGCTGTATGGTCACAAGACGTGTTTTATTTGTCACTATACACACACACACAGACTCTGTCGTCTTCGTCCCACGTCCGTCGTCCTTCTCCTCCTCTCCTCAATGCCAGGACGAAACAAAAACATAAGCCGTCAGCCGTCGGTGATTGCTGACGGCTCTCACCTGCGCGGCTCCGCCCCGCGAGCTCACTGCCTCACTCCTCCCTTTCCGCCGCGCCAGGGACCACACCCCGCCACACTTCACATTACTACTAAGAAATAAACCTGTGAGGAAGAATGTAACAGTCTGACATATGTGCAGAGCCACACCAGTACGCTTCAGTACCCATAAACCAAGCTGCAGATGGACTAGTGTTAACATAGAAGGTCAAGGACAGAGTTGCTAAATCTGCAAAGGTCCATCTTCCACTGGGTCTGTTGGGTCCTTAGAGATGAAATAAAACAGGTAATACAGACAGAAGCACTGCACTGTGTTCTGGAAACATGCACTTTGCACCTTTTACTACACTGTCCAGTAAAAGAGGTACACAGCATTTGCAGTTCCAACACAATCCTCGTTAGAGCTGCCATCAAATCCTGTCTACTTTCCTCACTTTCTTCCTCCATCCATCATGTTCCAGCTCATCCCGGTGGCTGTAATTCCATCTGAATGGCAGAGTGTATCAGATACGCACTCTAATAACGAAAGCAACGTGACCCAAATGCTTTATTCATCATCCCCAACCCGGCTTACGCGGAAGCCAAAACAAACAAGCTCGGCTGCTACATTTAATCAAATGCAGCCAAGCTGACGGCCCTTTTTTGCGCATTCAAGGGCACCCCTGCAGTGGAACTCTGCAGAATTTGTTTTGATGAGGGACACCTCTGCGAGCAATGAGGTCAATCATATTACCTCAGCGCCTGTCTTATAAAAAAAAAAAAAAAAAAACAAAAAAATATATATTTAATT
>VVHJ01043636.1:16880-29984 GCA_015107715.1 Tylochromis polylepis | reverse complement strand
TGTACCTCCTGTGTTGCAGGTTAAATATATCCCTTGCTGCGGTCCTAGAAAGGATTTATTATTCCAATTTCTTTAGGACCCTCTTATGAATCAAGCAGATGGCTCTACGGTCCTGTATGAAGTCCATTCCCCTATTGAGCTGCCCATGCTGATTCACCCCTTTCTTGAGCGAGCTCCACCCTGTAGCGATGCACATGTGTATGAATATGGCCTCCATTTAATAATCTCATACCTGTACATCTATTGGCCTAGATCCTGTGTTCAGTTGTCCAAGTAATGCTATGAGCTGCACTGAGAACTGCACTTAACCTAACAGACTGTGTGCGTGCGCGTGTGCACATGTGACCGGTAGACTGCACTCATGCACTCAGAAGATCATTCATTTTTAATAAGGTGCTTTGCAAATGCAGGTCATGCACTTTTAGCTCAGAAAAGGAGGGCTTGGTGTGCATGTCATGTGATTAAAAGGGCAGAATGAATTTGTATGCATTTCCCCATTTCCTTTATACGAGATGACATTCTGGAGATTCCTCTGAGACAGCCTGCTGCAATCTCCTCTCCCCTAGCTTACAGTTATCTATCCTCTTCTCTTTAGCTCCTACCCTGATGTTATACACTTTCTGCCTCTTTCCTGACTCCTCCTTCATTCTCTCCCTCTCATTCCAGCTCCTCCCTCCCCTCCAACATCCCTCTCCCCACCTCTGATCCCTTCTGCAATTACTGCAACACTCTGAGACAGGGGAAATGGGTTGCCTGGCAACAGGATGCAGCTGGACCAATAGCATCCCCCTAAATGAGTTGACTGTAATGTGTTTAAACAGAAAGGGAGAACAAGAGACGGGGAGGAGGGCTTAGTGCTGATGAGAGAGATGAGAAAGGGGAAAGGAAGAGCACAAAGAATCAGAGGTGGAGTGAGAGAAGCGATAAAATAGAATAAACAAAAGCGATTGTAGACGATGGGGAAAAAAATGTGGGATTTTAAGGGATCTTTTAAGGGATAATGGAAAAACCTTGTCAAGGCTAACAGATTTACTGGTTTCTTTTTCTTTCATTCATTAATGCACACATTATACTATTTTATGTAGCTACTTTAACCTTATCATTAAACAATGGACCAACAAAATCAGCGGCCACATGTTTCTCAGGAGATGCTTCTAATAAGACATGACTTCTGAGACGGGCTGACAACAATGATGTAAAACAAAAAAGAGGGAACAAAAGAAAGAAAAGAAAAAAGAAAGAAAAGAAAAACATAACTGATACTGAAAAAAAAGGAACAGGAAATAAAACATAATTCAGAAAAGAAATCAGAAGGATCACATTTGTAACAGTCTACTGTAGGAACCTGGAAACACTTATTTTGTGCTGTGTGTGATGTTGAGACTGAAGATGTTCTACCTGTAACTCCACTGCCATTAATTGTCCTCCTACCATCTGCTAGGAATAATAATGTCAGGTTGTTTAAAACAAATTGTCAGCAGCAACTTCACAGGTCCAACCCCCCTCTTGTCTGTGTAGCCGTGCAGAGGTATGGAGGATGAAGCCTTTTATCCTTCCACACTTTTCACACCTTCCCCTGCCCTCCCCTGTCTCTTAGCATCCTTTCTTCTCTTTGCATCGCCCCATCACCCCCTCCCTCTCGCTTTCTGTCTCTAAGGGGAGGGGTAATGGGTGCCTGCTATGTCTGAATCAACCGGGGCATGATGACATCTCTCCCCAGCTCTGTAACCATAGCAACGCCAGCCAACCGAGAAATGCCGCTCTCCTCCCCCTGGCTGTCAGATTGCCCTGTATCAATCCCTCCCTCCTTCCTTCCATCCCTCCCTTGTGCCCTTCCAGTGCCCACCGTGTGTGCTCTCAGCCCTAAGCTACTGATTTTTTCATCTCTTTCTTCCACTGTCTTCATTTTGACTCCAGTGTATTTTCACCAGTTCTTCACAACCTTTTGTGTAGTAGTATAGTTATCATCTTATCTTATAGTTATCAGCCCATTTTTAATGGGTAAACATAAGTGCACATTTACAAACATTTGTACACACCTTTGGGAGTCGGGTTGCGAGATGGCATTGACTATTGCCTCTACTGCTGTGTCGAAGAGCTCTGGGTCAGGCAGAGCACTAAAGCAGTCGTGCACCAGGCCTTCACTCTCGCTGAGGGGCACATCTAGCAGCACCCACGATGACAGGCAGCGTAGCACGCGAGCTTTCACAGCTCCCGGGCTGTCTGTCCGCCGCAGTAGTTGTTGCAGTAAGGGACACACTGACCCCCACTCCCGGCCCAGGGCTCCCCGAACCTAGAGTGGTAATGATAAAAAGGGTTAATACTGCTAAAGCTTTGTTTAGGTCTGGTATTTGCCTCTGCATATATCAGACAAATTTTCATTTCGGTGGCAATAAAATGCTGGGCTATTTTTTGACACCATACTTTTTGGAATATAAACCATCGTTTTCTCACAAACTTCCCATCTCTCTAGTTAAAAAAAAATCCAGTCAAAAGAAAGAACTGTTGTTCAAAAAATGATAAGAAATGAGAGGTGACTCAAGAGTTTGGCACAGTGCTGTAGGTGCCACTGTGCCAAACAGATGATGCCTGGAGAGTGGCTGAGTAAAAGAGTTAAAAATTTAAAAAATATTTAATATCAGGTGACCTGCAGTGCATGCAAAGATAGGAGAAAGGGGTGCCTGGAGAGATACCTGTCCTTTCCGGTACTGCGGCAGGCGGCTGGTCTGGAACTCCTCAGGCAGGACAGTGAGCAGCTCCAGCAATGCAAGGCAGCGTGCCCGTCCGTCCACTCCTCCCCCGTCCTCCTGAAACACTCGCACCATCTCTGCCACTGCGCCAGGCCAGGCCTCAGGCATGGTGTTGAGTGCCAGAGAGGCCAATGCCACACACAGCCTTGTGAGCACCATCTTGGAGCCAGAGGAGAAGCAGGCAATCTGGGAGAACAGCTGGCTCTTCAGAGACTCATACTGGTCTGTGGGGATATCTGACCAGTACCGAGAGATCTTGGTGTGAAGTGCACTAGCGCCAAAGTACTGGATCTCTGGAACCTGTGAAAGAAGAAAAGATGGATGCAAATTAGAAAAACTGAGATATTTTATGTATCTGTGTGTGTCTTTGTGAGAGTCCGTGTACCATGTACCTTTTCTGGGCTCAGGAGGGCCCAGCAAAACTGCCAGGCCTGAGGCGAGACCTGAGCCTGCATTAGCCATTTCTGGGCCAGATTCTTGTTTTCTATATTAGGATCATAGTACAACTGGTGGAGTGCCTATGAAAAAGAAAAGAGAAGAATAACACTGAACAGTGAAACCAATCCATACAGTCTTGAACCACGAAGGATCTGAACAACTTTCTTGGGAGAAATGTTTGCAACTACACTGCACAGACACAACAGTGGGTGTCCGCAAAAAGACCTGCTGAGAATTGATGCATTCCTTTGAGCGCTTGTTGCCTTGAAAAATGAGAATCTTTTCTCACTTGGCAACACATAAACACCAAATAGACAGGTTCCCTCCAAAACCTGAACAGTTGAGAAAGCAATGACCTGAAAACAGCACTCTGTGAAATGCAGCTCTGAGTAATTTGAGTACTTGAGTGCAAAGAGAGCAAGGAGAGCCAAAAAAAACAAAAGATAAGGGATGAGTTTGAGAGAGGGCAATAGAAGAAAAGAAAATGCAGCGTTAATTAAACAGACACCTCTAATCCTGACAATGCTAGACAAAATACCAAGGCACTACTCCGCAAAAATGCCTTTTTATTTCGCTCTCTCTGTCTCGCACACAAGTGCACTAGCACACGTACATGCTCACTGAACTGAAACAGCTGGCTGCCAGCACATAGTGTCTCAGGGAAAAAAAAAAAAAAAAATCTATTCAGTGAGCTTTTGATCCTTGTCTTTTACCCCTGAAGCCTGCTCACATCACTTCCTCCACCACCAGTCATGCTTTCCTCTTTTCTCTGACAGTTCATCTCTCTATTTTTCTTCCTCGAGCCTAAACTGTCCATCTGGTTTCTTCCGATGCCTGTTTCTCACAGTTCTTCTAGGATTTACATTTTACCCCAAACTATAATGTTGTAGAAAAGGGAAGGTTTAACAACACAGCAAGAAAAACATGACAGGTTACACAGGACAACAATACAACTAAAGCTGAAAAACAGACCATCGATACAAAGTCAATACCGACTAGAGGCAGAGTTTCAGGTGATGTTCTCTAAATGTCTGTCATCCTCCACTGCAATTATCTGTCTCCACTCACTATATGAGACTCTGAACACGGCTGCTGGCTGTTAATGAGCTGACTGTTTGCACAGTCAGGTAGCATCTCTACAGCTATGTATGAGCAAGAGCTATAGGAGCCATATGTATGGTATGTAAGGGGCTTTTACTTATTCTTAGCTCATACTTAACATCTATCTTCAGTTTCAGAGAGACATAAGTGATAACAGGGTATGAAACCTTTTTTTTTAAACCACATATCACTACAGAGCACGGTTTGTTGACATGTAAATATACGTAGAGAAACTAACCTTGATAAATTGTAGGGAAAATAAGGACAACAACAGTTTACTGTTACTTTTGTGCTGACCCTTAACTATAATTCAACCTGCATTACTGTTAACAACTTAGTTCACACCCCACAATTTCTATGTTCCACTTCATGCAAGTGAAACATAGTTCACTTGTTAGAAAATATTGAACCGCTGATGTAGAAAAATCTCCATGGCAAAACGTATGAAAAATGAATGTTGTGCTGTGATTTGTCAGGATCTTTGCAATTTGGCCCCAACTAATACTGGATTTTTAGGACATTTATCATTTTTAGAAAGGGGAAAATAATTTCAATATTAATACAGATTAGCTAATTCATCTATTCATGCTGTATATAGATCTATCCACAGGATTTCCTGGAAACATTACCTGGGAAGCTCCCCAGGCATATGAACAGCTATCAAAGCATATCTGGCAAATAAGCAATATTTCCCATATATTCAGTTATTTGTGGCATCTCAACTATATAACATCAGCTTTCTTCTTTTTTCCCCACCATTTAAATCTCATTTTATTGATGATTGTAAATGAGTGTAATCATTTCACCCAGCACCTCCTTGTCCCTCTCTCACGATCGTACCCAAACATTAACAACAGACCCGTCTAGGAGTAGCTCTGCTTCTCTGAGCTCAATATCTGAAGCAAAATACGATAACTCAGGGGAGGAAGGATTGCAGTTTGCTTTTTTCCTAGAGAAAAAATGTCTGACTTCACAAATCTCACAAACACAAATATCTATGCGTGAATTTGCCCAAAACAACTGCATTCAAGTAAAACTGCTAAGACACCACTCTTTAATATAGTTAACAGAAGCAAGAATGCAAGGAGCCTGGCTACCAGGGACAGCTATTAGTTATAATACAACAAGGTTTATGAAGTTACTAGGGTATACATAGCTGTGAGCGAACTGCTCATCCAGGAGGAATATGTTAATGGTAATCTGAATAGATGAATATTCAGGTCCAGGTTTAACTCATACCAATTAAGACAAGAGCAAACAAAGAGAATAGATGTATAAAAGAAGTTTTAGTCAGTTCCAGTCTGCCATTTATGTAAACTGGGCTGTGATACCCGAGTCATAAACAGCAGCTTTTAACTCCACTGTGTGATCACAGACTTCTCCCTACTGAATCCTGAACAATGCTGTATCTGAGCTGCTCTGTCCTTCCAAGGTTTATTATCAAAGCACACGATGCTAAACAGCCTGCTCAGTTTGCGCCTTTAATCTGCTCACAAAGAACCACTGCTTGTCTTTTCCTATAAATCACACGAGACATCTCAAAAATCTCAAACAACTGTATTGTCTACTGTTAACTGGTTCTTAAAACAAGAAGTAAAGAAGAAAACCCACATCCTTAAAAACACCAGCTCTTAATTTTACTTGCAGTTGACACAGGTGGTTGTATCTACAGACGGTGGCAAACTACCTGAACCACCTGGCTTCACCTGAGGAAGCCAAGCTCTTGGCAGATGCTGTCAGAGGTCATTAGCTTCCTCACCACTGTTTTTTTTTCCTCAGTACAGGAGAGGTAAGGGAAAGGGCGTGCAGGTAATAATAAAAAAGAAAAAAAAAAAAGCCCCCATCAGACAGAGTCACCATCTAGCTGAATCCTCACTACCAAAACAAATAGCTATAATATTGCACATATAATTTACTGAATACCAAATATGAAGCAAATCCAGGAGGTGAGAGCCATTTCAAATTAAAAATGATCTTATTAAAATAACAAAAAGTGCATAACAGCAGATTTGGACTAATAGAGGCAGGCAGATCTAAAACAGAGGCAGCCTTTTTATTTTTACTAAAGAAATCTCTCTTCCTCAGCATGCTTTTAAGCCATAAAAGCAAGAACCCCCACACACATACTTTGGAAATATCTTTGCACACTGTGTTCACACACAGCAGGTCAGGTTCAGTGTATTTTCAAGCCATCTGTCCACAAGTGTCACTGTAGCAGCTACGGTTGCGTATGCAGAAGGCATGATCACATCACTGACCCATGATAACACTGCGAGAGTCAGAGACATGCAGACGAATGATGATTAATGAGGGAACAAAGAACAATGGTTTGTGTGCGCGGGTGGCTGTTGACAGCATACAGCCAAGACAGAAATTAAGAATACTATGTTGCCAAGAGTGATTATATCTCAGTCACATGAACACTAAAAAAAAAAAAATCTCTTGTACCAAATGTCTCCATATGCAATCCCTGGTTCCAGACACCATGTATTTTCCTGAAAATTTTGAGAGGACTGCTGAGGTGTAGTTACTGAATCGAGGGTTATATTATTTATTTCCTTTAGAGATGCATCTATCAGATGTTTAGAGCTGATGTTTGTTAACAGACATGACAACTGAAAAATCCCCATGACTGTGCTTTTCCTGTTGACTTCACTCTCTGTGATTTGTGCTAGTGTTCATTGTAACACTTGGTTGGAATCTTATTTTATTACACCTTCAACAACATAACATGCTGTGGTCAACGTCATTAATATTCTTTTACTTCATCTAACTAAAGACGTGTCCCATGATTCAGTTGTAAGATTGCTGCCATTTATCTTAGATATAAACAACCATAAAATTGTCACAGTACCACCCACCCAAGGATTTGGCCACAAGGATCTGAAGGGTGAGGGTCTGAAGGGCCTCCAGGCGTACTAAATTGCCCTCCATGAAATGACAGGAGCAGGTGTTAGATGATGGGTTTTCAGGAAGAGGATACTCAAGCATCTCCAGGCTTTACTTCCCTCTTTTTTTTTGTTGTTTATTTGGAATATGATTACTTTTATGTCTCATCACCCAAGTATTGAACTGTCTGCGGGGTGAGGAACCAAATGGAACCAATCTCCTCAAGACCAAATGGAGTTCATAAGCTGGCCCAAATGTTCAGAGTAAAGATTGGGCGAGTGAAAGCCGTGTATTCTGGACTTCACAACAAGGGTTGTTGGCCTAGTGAGACTGGAGTCATCGAGGTAAGGTCAGACTTCTTTGCATGCTTTTTGGTCAATATTTATACCAGGTATGTGCAGTGCCACTCTCTCGTGGCCCCTAGAGTGATGCGAAATGTTCAACGACTGTTAAAATATCACCAAAGCAAAGTTTCATTTTTGTGCAGATGATACTGTGATCTACGCCTCTGCACCTACTCCTAATCAGGCTCTCTGTCAGCTACAATGAGTTTGTAATACATTGCAGCACAACTCCGTGTGTGTGAACTCAGAAGTGCTAAACCTTTCAGCTCTGAGAGTGAGTTAGCATCACAGAATAAGTACTTATGAATTACAATTGATGACTTAAAAAAAAAACAACCCAAAAAACCCCACAACATCTAAATTTAAGCATCTGGTGAGAAAAAAAAAATAGGAATTTGAATTGAAATTTACTTTAGAAGCAAATTCTTTGTGTTTTGAGGCAAGAAAGACACTTGACGCTAAAACTTTAAGTCAGGGCTGGACTGCACTGATCTTATTTATATGCATGCAACTTCAAAATGTTAATATATTTGGATAATGTCTATAATAGAGAACTGGGATTTATGAGCGCTCAGCAAAAACATGCATTTTAATGATCAGATGAGACTGGTAAAAAGAAAAAAAAACTCTGGTAAAAAGAAATCTGGTTGTGTAGAAGTTTACACTAAAACTGTCGTCGGCTCACCTTCTCTGTAACCGCTGATTAAAACATGATGTTAATTTTGTAAATTATGGTTATTATTAGTCAGCAAACAACACTACCCAGGGGAGGCTCTTTGGCCAACAATTTACCGATAACAAGCTAGTGAAAACGCAGTGTCCTAGCTTCACAGTCAGATCCTCCTCTTCTTCGTTTCAAAATACCAAGATGGTGAAAACGCTTAACTTGTAGCTTCATGACAGGAGCTAATTAACCAATTATTAATATCGAGACTTAAACATTTTTTAAAAAAAAAAGGATTCCCAGCCTCTTTCTCACAGTGAGTAATTCAGGTTATTCATTTAACACTGGCACTGGATTGGTGCAAGAAGAAATATAAAACTCTTACACTCTCACAACCGAAAAACTATTTAATACATCATGTGTAATTTCTCAGTGACAGATTTTAGGGTGCTGCTATGTTCTATAATATGTTAGCTGGCTGGGTGAATCATCTCCTCAGCTTTTAAATGTGATAAAACTTCTTAAAACTGCACCTGCTGCTACATACATCTCACCCTGAAATTACCTACAGTTACTGAATGGCAGAGGTGCTTTACCAGCTGAGAGGCAGGAAGCTAAACCATACTAAATGGACCTTGACAGTGCACAGCATCCTGTGTGGGGTGATTCCAGATAATTATGGTAACAGAAAGTCACCCCTGTTAAAGTTCCCTTGAGCAAGAATTGGGCTGATCCAGTGCAGTGTTGGGCTTCTCTCCTGTAGTACAGCAGTTGTTTGTCTCAAGGGAGAACTGAAAAATTGCAAAATCCTAAAAAACACACTGTGGCGCTCTGAATTTCCTCAAAAAAAAGAAAGAAAAGAAAAATCACTCTCTTGGCACATAGTGACTCCAAAGATAATTACAGTTGGGCGGAAATGTACGGCAGTGTTCGAACCCCTTTTATTATGCACACAAAGATCCTGACAGTGTGATACTTTGTTTCACAAAGCTGAGACTGAACAAAGAGCGCTCTATGGAACACATAGAAACACTGGGCCAGGAACCATCATCTCCACCACCATCTATAATATAAGCACACACTACCCAACACCCACTGCAGCAAAGGGAAAATTCTGCATCTACAATCTCTTTTTTTCCAACTGCTCTAATAAAATTACAATTTATCTTTCTATTCATAAGCCATATGCTACTGTACAGTAGGTAAATTACCACTGATAGAAACATCTTAGACAATAAGTTAAATATCAGATTTACATGGTAAGGATGTTTTTAGGTAAGCAGGAAAAGAAATTTAAAGACACTTTCCATTCTCTTGGTATCCTACTGATCCCATAAACAAAGTGTTATCGCCAAACTAACGAGAAAGAATAAGAAAACAGAATTTTTTTTTAAAAAAATCTCACCCATTACTTTCTAAATATAGGCAAGCCTTAGACTAACAATATCTTGTTAGTTTTGAAATGCCACTGCACTATAAATACAAAACCCCTTATATCTTTTATGTGAAATTATACTTCAGATGCTATGTGCCATGCTATATTAGTTCATGAGATTACAGATAGTGCTGTACGACTTGGAACAGACTGAATGCTGGTGCAAGCTGTCACACAATCTGAATAACCACCTTAAATTCTTAAACACTACCCACACATGACATTTTGTTATTTTCAAAGACATTACAGAGATGCTCTTAAGCACTTTTAAAAACTATTATTTACTGAATGATTAGAACCCTGACATTACTACCTGATTCAGACAGCAAAATAAGTCAGTGAAAGCTGAATGTAGTGCATGTGGTTCACATTATTTATTTATTTTTATTAATATCAGCATTGTTTTTGCGTGTGTGCGGGGTTTTTGGTAAGCAAGGTTTCACTTCAATATTGCAAACCAAAAATAAAAACAGAACAACATGATGATAATATCTAAACATACGAGTTTGGACTTAGTTTACTTCATCTAAAAATTTACCTCCATGCTTCAAGTTATATTAATTACACATTTTAAGGAGTGCATATAATACATGTTAGTGTTAACTTCAAATTTAGATAATGTAATTTCATGTAACAGAGTATGCTTTTCTCTGTTGTGCCAATAATACAATACACTCTCCCCACTTGCAGAAATGAAACATGAATAAATGAAAACAGATTATCCCAAGGCAGAACAGGACAAGTGCAGCACAGTGTTTGTTATTCTTCCTTGTGCTTTTATTACACCACACCATCTATCCAGGCATTTTCCCCACAGGAATCTGCTTCTCTCCTTTAAACCTGCCTCTAATCATTTCTGTCGCATCGCCAACCTCCTCTCACCCCCTCCTCTTTCTTTACTGGCACTGTTATCGACATGGACCCCTCCCTGCCTCCCTCCTTCACTTCATCCCTCTATCAGTTTTATCACATCAGCTCTCCTCCACCACAGGAGAACCTTTCTCTCACACACACTCTCCACCGCCTCCCCACCCATCCCCTTGTGCCCCTGTCAGCGGCCACCAAGGAGGGAGATTTATCACAGCGACCTGGCTGCAAACACTGCCATACACACGCACACACACACACACACACACACACACACACACAGCTAAATATAAGCAATCTGACAAAGATAAACGAAAACTTAAAACGCACTTTGGAGAATGTGCATGCTACAACCTGTTACCACTTGAGTATTCTTTCTAAACATAGCAGTTAGTCGAGGCTAAATTAGGTGAGGTCAGCTCGTAAACACGGCAACATCACGTCCCCTAATTAAACCAGCATTGTAATAAAAAGTCTTAACCAAAGTAATTAAAGCGGGCTACAAGGCGCACGAGGCGTCCTGCTTTCCCCCTTAAGTCGCCTGTCTTATCTTAAACACAGCCCCTTCTTTTCCTCTTGAGCTGACTGATCCAAAAACTTACCGTCTCCACGTTTTCCACCGTGAAGTCCAGGGCGTCCGGTGTGGCTGCTATTCTCCCCGGTGTCTCCATATCTCCGCTGACACGGAGCTGTCAAATGATCAAAGAGGAGCAACACATTCAGCAGCCGCCATCGTTAAACTCCCCCCACGCAAACTGTGTAATTGCCATAATAATTCCGCAACAGCAACGAGCATGTTTAAGTTAGCTTTACGATATGACTAATTGTAGTCTTAAGGATGACATGAGGGGCTAACCGGCAAGCTAACGTTAGCTCTTCTAGCTGTCGCTAACCTCCACTATGTAAGAATACTACAGCGATTGCTAGCGTCACTGTGCTAGCACGAAACTAGCTAACGTAGCAATGTAACTTGACGCAACCCTAGTGCCAAATTCAACCAAGCGAGACGGCGAGACGCTAGTATTTTCAGAGTGACAATATTATCAAAACAATCTCATCTCCGTGTGTTATTGCCAGTCTATCTGGTGGACCAGTATTTTCACACCTTTCTGTCCTGCGACGTTCTGAGACGATGCTGGCAGCTCCCCGCCGCTCTTCTGCCTCTGCTCAGTCACCAGCCTTTGCTACGTTCACGTGTTATTGGAAATGTCGCAATCACAGCGTAACCAATAAGCACGGCAAATGAAACAGCGATTTAGTAAAATTCCTATAATACTAAATGCACAGAATATGTATACATTATAGCAAAGAGTGAATTTTTTTATTATAATCTATTAGGTCGTTATATATCATCAGTCTTACTAAACTGTTTGCGTCATCACAAGGTTAAATTATTTAAATCTTCCAGAGTTGCCCTTTTGAAGCCATTAACATTAAATGCGACAGTTCCCTCCTTAGATAGATTGTTAGTGACAGAATACAGATCTATGCACACATAATAATAAAAACAGCCCACAGTTACCTTAATTTATATATACTAATTAATTAACTAGCTGTCAGGGTACCAGAACAGGTCGCCAATCTGTCGCAGAGCCAACGATTCACGCCTACAGGCAATTTAGAATCATCAGTTAACCTAACTGCATGCACTTCTTTGCAGGTAAGTTGGAGTATCATATAGAGAACAGAAAGGCCCAGGACTGGATTTGAACAGAGGACCTTCTGCATCACCACGCCACCCTGTGTTTTTCAAATCCATCTTAATCTTTGGGTTTTTAAGCAAGCCGTGTTTTTTAAACAGTGGCTTTATTTCTTTTACTGAACTTTGGCTTGCAAATCCATTCATTTTCTTCCTTTATCCAATCCAGGGCTGCAGCTGGTTGGAGCCTATCCTAGCTGTCATATTAGGTTTATTATTTTATATGCAAATAAAATACATAATAGACCAATATATCTTTTTTTAAGCTCATACTGTATAAATTTCTCTTGGACAAAATTATTACCACACATCACTGTCAACAGATAATTATTTAAAAGATATATATATATCATGCAAACAGTAATAAAAACAAAGACATACAATTCAGCTGAACAAAACTGCAGTTAAAATTGAATCAGGAGTTGTAGGACATTGACTCACAAGTCTAATCTTATTTAAACCACTGAATCAGCAGTAGAGTTAAGAGCCCTAACAAGTCTCTGTGTATATGTTCAATATTCTTCATTCCACCCCCAAAACAATTTAATATCTTAATATAATTTTATATCTATATACAATGTGTGAGACAAATGGCTTTCAGTTTTACAGTCATACTAGAGCAGTATCTTGCAGTTTGGCCGGTTTGAAGAATCAACTTTAGAGCAACAGCGCCCCCATGTGGATGAGAGAAAACCTCACAGTATGCCCTAAAAAAATCACAAAAAGCGAGAACGTTCTTATTCTTATTCCGCTTTAGCATAAAATTATAAACCTAAAAGAACGAGTAAAGCTTTTTAAAAAATGTTGTCTAGTTGAATCCTCAGTGAGACAATGATTTGACGTTGTCCCAGTTTACACACGGATTTCTTGCAGAATTAAAGGCGACAGTACATTACGAACATTACGAAAACCTATTA
>VVHJ01043636.1:0-13830 GCA_015107715.1 Tylochromis polylepis | reverse complement strand
TTTTCGTGCGGCATTGTGACTGTGCACTTTATGCAGCGATTCGCGACCCATGGGTTAGAATCCATAAAAGGATGCAAGGTTAAACTTGAGTTGGTAAAACTTTCAATACTTTTAATACTGGATGGTTTGTCATATCAGCCTTCTAAAGATGTCTCCTAAAAGGGAACATCACACACTGGCTAAGCTAATCATCTCAACAGGTCACAAGTAGGTTTACTTTGATTTACTTTAATAGGTCATGTGCGAAAAATGGTTGGGAATTTATGGCTCCTGATGCAAAAGAAACTCTGGACTTGCAAAACAAACACAACGTGATATCCTGAAAAGTTGATTCTGTTCATCTGGATGTAGTGTTTTCGGTGGGAGAAACGTTTCGTCACTCATCCAAGTGACTTCTTCAGTCTCAGTGAGGCTGAAAACGCTACGTCCAGATGAACAGAATCAACTTTTTGGGATTTTCCTTATCTGGATGATCCTCCTTCCAAATTCATTAGCCAGACACTAAAACCTTGTTTGATCCATGGAAGCTGTTCAATAATTTTGATTCTGAAGCTTTACTCAGGAGAGATACATTTACATATAAAGCACTATGCAAAAGTTTGGGGCTCTTTAGACTTTTAGATTCCAAGCTGTAACATGAGAGGGGATCTGACTGGTTTTATCCCAGACATATAATGAGATTTTTAAAGTGCAACCTGCTGCAACGAGATGAACAAGGAGTTTTGGAGCGGATGTTGCAACCCCCACAAATGTCTGATCTCAAGTAAACAGACATCGTGAAAGTCTAATTTCACAGAAGAACCAGATCAAGTTCCCCCAAGATGCTGTAAAACCTACTTGCCAAAAGCCAACGACTGGGCTCATGTGGAAACTTTGTTTGATTTCCATTTATTTCGATCGTGTAAACTATATAAAGAAAGTTATTTACGAAAAAAAGAGAAATAATACTGTACAAAATAAAGTGAAATACACTCCAGGATCGCGCCACCTTTTCTGATTTAGTTTATATGTTGAAAAGACGTGGGAAGAAGTGCACACTTATTTAATAAATGAATGAATAATAATAAGAAGAATGTTATTTATTCAAAAAATGTATTCATGCCATTATCACTTGTTAATACCTTACTGTTGTTGCTTAAAATGTTTGCACAGCTGTATGTGTACATATTTCAATTTCAATATCCATTGTTTGGTTGTTTAAACACTAGCCTGTGTTGACGCTGAGTTGTTCCGATGGTTTTGGAGTGTGAACGCTGCCTTTTGCTCCATATGTATTTGGAATAATGAATAAATCATTTGTGACTTTAAGGATATTAAGAAGATGACACATTTTCTTCTGTCCTTACTTCTTCAGGTGATGACCATACTGCTGCCCCTACTTCAGGGGTTCCAGTTCTGGACCCTGTGCCTAGTTCGGGCCTGGACCCCGCCAATCATTCAGGGAGCAGCCCAGAGACACACACAGGTTCCAATGGCACAGACAGTGTGAGCGGTCGCACAACTAAAGAAAATACAAGCATCTCCATCACAGCCGAACCAAGGAAAGATAGTGGTAAGCATGCACCTCCAAATTCTTACTCCTGCACTCACTTAAAAAACATGATGGTAGGCTAAAGTGTTTAGGAAGTGGCCTAATACTGGAAACTTGCAATGAACGGTGAAGCGTTGTTGTGGTTATTGTTTCTGTCTGTTTGACGTTTGCCAGTACGGGAAGTTTTGTTACACTTCAGAAGAATTTATAGGAAGCACAACAGCAGGTGGCTCAGAGTTGAGGAGCTATATTTAACAGAGTCCTTATCACCGTTTTCCACGTCCAGAAGTGGGCCACAGGGCTAGTGACAGGGTTAAAGTGTTGACTGCGATTCCACAAACGCAACACAGGGACAGAGAGCTCAGTTCAGACTTTAAAGAAACAGAGTACAGAACAGGAAACGCCACTAAATGCAAAGATGATGCAAAGTAGTGAAGAAGAGTAGCACAAAGAAGCTGTGACTAGCTTAACTGTATAAGGTGCAATTTGTTAGGAGAATAAAGGCAAAATATAGTTGGAGAAAAGCTAGGAACGAGGTGATTCAGATGGCACTGAGGTGAGAAGTGATTAAATGCTGTGTGACTTTTCACATGGGGGTGGGAAAGAAAAGTGAAATCCTCTCCCCCAAGACCGACAGGGACAGCTCTTTCTTTGCCTTTCTCACACACACACACACACACACACACACACACACACACACACACACACACACACACACAGTTCACGCATAAGACTTCTTATCAGTAAATCTGTAGGCTGAGTACCTTTTTTAATACGCAATAAATTTCTGTAAAAAAATAGCAATTATTATAATTTACATGAGTCAGTATCTCTGCAGGATTTAATCCGGCAGATAGCTGTGGTTATATATTTTCATCCAGGCTCAGACTTGCTTAACTTTTACCTCAATACATTGGAAACAAGTGAATTTTCAGTTTTAGTGCTCGGGAGTTATAATTAGCATACTCATGCACATAATTATATGCTACCGCTGTGATTCATAATTCATGAGTATGGCGTGAATATCTGTAGCTGCTATGCTGAAACACACAGCTGGATATGTCCGTAAGGCCAGATAACCAAAATATTTTAATTTAACTGACTGTGTGTCAGCTAATAATCAATAGATGAACACGAGCTGTTTAAAGTTAAATGAAGACAAAGTAAGGCACCAAATGTTAGAGAGCCTCTGTCCTTGTAGCCTCACAGACCTAATCAGAAGGGAAAAAACTTAAGTGACACAATTAATTCTGATATTTATTTAATAGCTAATAATTATTCTTGGACAAATTTGCTGTTTACCATTTGCGAAACACAGCTGAATGCTGAAAAGCTGGTTCAAGGTTTTTCCAAAAAGTTGATTCAGTTCATTTGGATGTAGCGTTCTCGGTGGGAGAAAGATTTCGTCAGTCATCCAAGTGGCTTCGTAATTGAACATGCATCAAGACATTTTAACCCACTTTGGCCAGCACTGCCTAAAGCTAGTATTGGAGACTAAAGAAGTCACTTGGATGAGTGACGAAATGTTTCTCCCACTGAAAAAGCTACGTCCAGATGAACAGAATCAACCTTTTGGGAGTTCCTTACTCGAATGATTGAAAATGCATCAAGACTGTTCCAGCTTTTGTTTCTGATTCCTGTTTAAAGTACATGCTGACCTACCGAACACAGCAATTACAACACTGCATGTTATCCAGGATGTTGCTGCCAGAGAAGAAAAGCAGATCAGATAATTGCTGTTTTACATAATCTACTATTAAAACTGAACTGAAGACCTTTTAGTTTCTAAGGTACTTAATGGCCTTATCTACTCCTATAGCACAGACTTCCTACACTTTGTGGACAGAAGTATTGGGCCACCTACACATTCCATCTACAGTAGCTTCTTGGCCATGGTAACCTATGCCATGAAGCTCCTGGCGCACAGTTCTTGTGCTGATGTTAATGTCAGAGGAGGTCTGAAATTACAGAGTCAGCAGAACGCTGCCGACTTCTATGCCCTGTGCTCCTCCGCACTCCGTGATCCCACTCTGTAACTTTACATGGTCTCTCACCTTGTGACTGAGTTGTTGTAGTTCCTAAACACTTCCGTTTTGCAAGAAATTTCACAAACTGACTAGCTGTAACAGTGGCATCCTATTACAATGCCATACTCAAAATCAGCAAGCTCTTTAAAACAACTCATTCTTTAACAAACGTTTGTAAAAGGCAAACTGCATGGCTGGGTGCCTGATTTTATACACCTGTGACCGTGGGACTGAAAACATCCATTCATCCGTCCATTCTCTACCACTTATCCTTTTCAGGGTCACGGGGGGCTGGAGCCTATCCCAGCTATCTTAGGGCGAAAGGCAGGGTACACCCTGGACAGGTCGCCAGTCTGTCACAGGGCTAACACATATAGACAGACAACCAGTCGCACTCACACCTATGGGCAATTTAGAGTTTCCAATGAACCTATCCCCACTAACTACATGTCTTTGGATTGTGGGAGGAAGCCGGAGTACCTGGAGTGAACCCACGCAAACACGGGGAGAAAAACTAGAACTAGCCAGATATACTATAGCAAACTCCACACAGAAAGACCCCAGCTAGGTGGTGGAATTGAACTCAGGACCTTCTTGCTGTGAGGCAACAGTGCTAACCACCGTGCCACTATGCTGCCTCATACAGAAAAGGAAAACAGATTTTCCTCTTGCATGTTTAATTATATCTTAAGAAAAAAAAATTTCTACTGGAAATAACTTTGGTCTGTACTTTGCATCTCAAAGGTGATAAGGTAAATTAATTCACTGATGTTTAGCATGTATAATAGATAACATTTGCTTTATATAATAGATAACAAGTCTTGTTTAGAGTGATTTATGGTAAACGCTAAATTAAACATGCTTTCAGCACAAAAGTACAGCCGAGGCTGATGAAAACTGCATTACATTAGCAGATATGTGATGACGGCACCATATAAAAGTTAAACGATCGTCAGAGTAATTACATTTTATCCTGTACAAAATTTAATTCCATAGTTCTCAAGAGATTTCACCAGCCACGATCATTTCATTTCATCAGCCTCAAGCAGTCACTAAAGTTTTCCGGAGACATCCTCTGAAAAAACCATGAATACCTGAACGAATTTCATGGCAGTCTTATCAAAAAGGTTTCAGAGTAGCTGAAAGTCAGTTGAACCGTCTGTTTTCAGAATAAATGGCCTTGTTCCTGGTCATCTAAAAAATATATAATCATAAGTTTTCCTGCTTTTTTCTTTGTAAGAAAATACAGTAAAAAAAAAAAAAAATAGAATACAAAAATAGAATTTTACAGTAATATGACACAAATTAATTTACCTCCAATGTTTTGCTTACATTCAAATATCATTCAGTCTTGTTAAGATACTAGCTCTGCTTCTTTAACAGAAGTAGATCTAATTTTCTGACTATTTCAGGAAAAACATATTTGAAACCATATGCTCCTCCATTATGGATTACAGTAAGAGGATTTGCTCTTACTGGATCTGCATATCGCTGTCTCCACCCTTAAGCCCTTGGATGATGCTTATCCTCAGGTTTATATGGATTTTATATGAAGAAATCTTCTTTGTGTAAAAGGTATTATAGGCATATGTTATTATATACTGTAAGGCTCTTATTGGCAAGCTGTCATTTTGCAGACTGGTTCTACAGACTGGTTCCGTTCTTTGGTTATCACTGCAAGCCTTTCAAGTTCATAATGAGCTTGGAAAAACTGCTCTTATCTTCTATGTTTAGACCACCTGGAACTCTTCAACATTTGCCATAAAAATAAATAAAACCACTTCCTGTGTGAATTAACAGTAATAGTTACTGTTTATATCATTTTATGTAATTTTAAATAATCAACATAATTATAAATGAAGGCTAGATTCACTTTTTTATTTATTTAAATAAGTAAAATAGGTCAAATTAAATTATGTGTGCTGGCAGAAATGAAAACACAGGAAAATAAAGGCATCTGCATGACTTGATTTTTACCTGATAGTATTGCATCATTTTGACAGTGACATTGTCTCTCTCTCTCTTTCCACAGTAACCGACAACGCCATTAATCCCACTTCAGCAAAAAATGAAAAAATCACAAATAAGGACCTTTCACCTTCTCAGAGCAACCCCACCACACCTGTTCTCACTGATGCCAGCACCACATACGTAACGCACACTTCTGTAGGCGCACCGGTCACCCCGACCCCCTCATCAAATCAAAACTCTTCACATCATCAGAATCAAACCAAAGAACCCCCTGCTCCTTCTGCCCCACCAAAGCCTGAATCTACCACCACCACCGCCAAGTCCAACACAACTTCCAACGCCACCTCCTCTCAAAAGCCCCTCATTTCCCAGCCGAAGACGAAGACTTCACAGCCCGACGGACAGTCCACCATCGCCCAGCCTAACACCCAGACCAGCCCCCATGCCAACAACCCATCGCAGCTCAACGTGGATGGGGACGGTAAGTGCATAATACCTTCTGTGCTGGTGTATGAATTTGTTCTTGACTGTTCACTTCCAAGGATATTGACAGAGCCAGAAGTGAATTGGCTTAACAACAAAGGAGACGCTGTTCTTTGTTTCCAGCACAAGTCATTCCTTGGCTGTACACACAGAGACACAAACACACACCACACAACCCCCCCGCCCCCCGTTTACATCTTCTACAAGCACTGTCACCACCAAGCACTCCACAATCATGGGTTTGTTTGAGAAAGGGACAGAGGCAGTCATGGGACTCCAGCCTCAAGATTTCTGTTTTTCTCCTTTTTGTCTCTCTGTCTCTGTCTCTCTATTTACTAAATGATTTATATATGAACAGTTACTCCCTCTGTATCCATACAGTCCACACAGGGTTTAGAAGCCATTCATTTGAACAAGTCGAAAGTACTTTTACCAGACTATAGGTGCAAAGAAATTAATAGCTGATGAACTTTTCTTAGTTGTCAAGGCTGCTTGACTACAGTTTAAGTGTAAAATTCTCTCTGCTTGTCTCACTCTGTGTGGTTTTATTAGGTGCTTGGCACCTTGCCTCTTTCCATAAGCCAGAGGAACAGCGAGCATTCATGGCTCTGTGGTTGTTGTTACTTTTGACCAAAGGATATTAAAAAAAAACAAAAAAAACAGCTAAGTTTACAAAACAGTCTTCCATAGCAACATTCATATACAGAGATGCACTGCCAGAAACGCAGATCCGAAATCCTCCTGCGCAGAAATACTTAGCAGAGAGAAAGAACATACAAAAGGTCAGGCTGGTCTTTGAAATTAAACAATAACCTGAGAGAAAATGGAAACATACTTCACGTGCTGTATAAACTGCTCTAGTTTAGTTTGAAAAGGTCTAAAAATGATACCTTAATAATGAAATGACTTGCTGATTTTACTTGTTCACCTTAAGTATCGTTCTGGCAAGTTTAAACATCCTGTTTGACACTTCTGTCCTGAGCTTCACGATGAACACTCAGCAGGCTCATGGAGTGTCTATATGTAGTTCTAACCAGAACTTCAAATGCCTGCTTAAGAAGTTGTGTATTTGTAGTGTTTAGTCAAAGTCAAATCCTCCCTAAACGCTGCATTGCCAGCATGTTTACTCAGCATACAGTGTGTTAATAGAAAAATGGCCTCAGCTGACGTGTCTCTGGTGTTTCTTGTCTAGCGACGGCGCACAGCTCTCCTGGATTAGACCCCCTCCTGGCTGGTCTGGTATCAGCCTTCATCATTGCTGCGGTTATCATCACTCTGCTCCTCTTCCTCAAGCTGCGCCGAAGAGGCAACAGGCCGGAGTTCCGCAGGCTGCAGGACCTACCTATGGTGAGCTCACCCATCATATTCAGGCAACACTGGAAAATATTCAGCCTGTCAGATGTTGTTAAGCACAGATGTGTTATGCACCCTTAGCTCTAGTTTTCATTTGGCCTGACTAGAGATTTACTCTGCTGGTGCTCTTCCTAATATAGTTAAAACTCACAGCATTTCTTTAGGCTTCTTATATAGGCCTGGGAGTTTGAGGGTTATTTCTAGGGCTTTACGTCTTTGAAACCACACATGTTGTGCCTTGAATCTCCTGTAGCCACTCTTTGAGTTTGGTGGTTACAGCCCCTAATGCTGCTATTACTACTGGGACCATTTTGGACTTTACCCTCCACAGGGCTTTTCTATTTGTGCCTTTGTTTCCTGATAGTTCTTAGTCTTCTCATGCTCCTTCTTTCCGATGTTACTGCTGCCATCTTTTGTTCTTTGTTAACCACCACTATATCTGGCTGGTTAGCCAGCACCAGCTTGTCTGTCTAGAACTTGAAGTCTCACAGAACTTTTGCTCTCAACCACTTTGGGATGTGCCTCATTGGACATTCTGGGCACAGATGTTTCTGTGCACAATCCCAGACTCTTGGCTACGTCTCTGAGTGTGAGCTGCAATGGCATGCATCTTCCACCCTTCTACTATATTCTGTCTCTTGGGCTTCTTTGCACAGTCTCCATCTTTGGTCCTCCTGCCTCTATGTCTCTCAAGGGCTTTGGTCTCCTTCTGCTGCCCAAGACACCCTTTTAGCAGTTTATCTTGGGGAAGCATCTTCCTGATGGATTCATGAATGCTTTGTGTTCTAGTGGCTCCTAAAGTCCAATAGTCCCTCAGCTCCAGTGTTTTCATTGATTGCAGATTATATTTACTATGCACACAAATGAGTGGTATTATTATTTTTTTATCCAAACATGACAAGAGTGTTAATAATATAAGCCAATAATAAAGCTGTTATAACTTGCTGCCTTATAACAAAGTGATACCTGAAGTCCAACTGTATTGTACAAAGGAGAGGTCACAAGTGGAGTAGGACTGTGTAAACATAGGTGTAAGCATTTATGTCACTCTTTTTCTTGTAGGATGATATGGAGGACACACCTTTGTCCATGTACAGCTACTGATGAAGGCACAATAGGATGTTTGATGCCCAAATGCCCCCGTCCAATCCAGAATCAGGCCACTGTGGTTGGTGAAGTTGGTCTCTCTTCCTTAATCTGCACCAAACAGAAAGAACCCTGGGTAGGTGTAAGCGCATTTCTGGATTGCTTTCAGTTACCCAGATCATTGGTAAAAGGATCCGATTGAAACTGCAATGGACAATGACGAAAATATCCATGATGTTGCCTTTTGGATTTAAAAAAAAAAATTTGTCTGTAATCACAAATGTTCCCGATTTCTCATCCATCCATTCACTCACTCATTTGTTCATTACTGTAAACTTCACATTATTCAGCCCATCTAAGGTTGCTGGGGTTGTGTAAAATATTTTGATTTCTCTAGAGTTGAAAAGAGGTTGTTTTAAAGCAGAAGATCATCCGACATGGCCATCGACTGAGCCTCTACTACTGGGGCACTGGTTTAATTTTCCTTTACCAGTTAAAGTCTGGCAGAAATAAAGGCCAGCAAGCTAGAGAGAAGAAATAAATGAAACAAACCACCTGATTAATAGTGTTAACAAGGTTGGATTTTACTTTTTCAGGAGTGGAGATTAAAAAAAAAAAAGTAGAAACATATTTTTGTGTATTAAAGATAAGGTTCTTGTGTACGTAGGCAGCATAGCTGGGTGAACGTTTGTGTGTGCACATGTGCAAGTGTGTTAAAGGGGCATGTATGACATTTTGGAGCCATGGGAGGTTTTAGTTAACTTTTTTTTTTTCTTTTATCTTATTGGTCTTGCTGGCTTTTTTGCCTGATTTTGATATGTGCAGTGTTTTAAGTCCAGGAGAGAGTGCCTTACACAGTACACGAACAGCTTTTAATGTATATTGTATTCATATGCCACAAGAACAAATTTCCAGATTAAGTAGGCTTTCCCAGTAACCATTTAAACACATGCTCTGAGGGCCAGGTGGTTGCTATGAGTCGTCTGTGTTTGAAGATTAGCCTTGGGCATGTTCACCATAGGGCACTCTTTCATACAATGACAGTTGCAGACTGATGTGCGTTAGTGGCCTTACCACACAATTTTTTTTGCATTGTCCTGTGTATTGTAAATACTACTGATCTGCATCAAGCAAAAGAATGGGGATATAAAACACATGTGGGGAAAAAATATAATGGGTGGAAATGTGACATACAGGACAACTGAATCACCCATTTAACATCGGGTGATTCACATTTAACTGCTCTTTATTTAGAAAAAAAAACAAACTTGTCCACTGATACAAGTTAAATTCTGGTTTAAATTATGCTACAAGTTTGAGCTACAGCTGTGTTTGTGGTTTAGTATTTGTGCCACAGATAAAAGGAAAATGAAAGAAAAACGTATGTGTCAGGCCATAAAAGATTCAGCGGTCTTTGGCATAAATTCTACACTTCTAATACTCATCAATCCACCAAAACTCATTCCTTTATTTGGTGTTCATGTGAGAGTAATGGTTACTGTCTAACCATTTAAAAAAAAATCTCTAATGTATAATTCAGTCATCATTTTTAAGTCCTGTATTGTCCGTTTCTGTACATGCTAAATGAATGCCGAATGCTTTTCCTGAGGCTTTGCTGCCAGATGTGAATTATTGAACTGTTGGTGATTTATGATTAAAGATATTTTGAAACCATCCTGTGCATTCCTCTGATTTGCATTTTTGACCGTGTTGTTCCAACTTTTCACTTCAGCACCAAAGAAATCACAATGGAAAATGAGTCTCTTCTTTTAAAACAGACTTTATTTTTGGAGACAAAACGTAAAACATTTCTTTTACAGATTCTATAAATAAATGAATCAGTGTTCTGCTTTACTGCAGCCCAACTGCACAATACTTGGCAAACACCATAAAATAGCAGTTAAAGCGTCTGATTCATCAGCCATTATGTGGACACAATAACAAATAGATGAGTCTTTTCTTCATTAAATGTCTTACACAATAACATTAACAGCTATACAAGGACAGTGTTACAGTGGATTGTGAAAAATACGCTCTGCGCTGGTTTTTTAGAAGGTTTTGTATTGCTCACTACAGACTAATAAGACAATCTGTCTTGTCAGTGAGGTGGACAATGTGTATGTGGTCAATACTGTTGAAGCCTGAATGCATGCACCCCACTGAATACCTAACCTGGCTGTCAGCTCCCTGCAGCTCTGCACTGTGGTCTGAGATCCTTGATGGGGGGTGTCTAGAAGCTGAAATATTTAACAGCTTGACACGTAGCCTGGCGCAGTGTGATTCATGTCAGACACTGTAGCAATAAAGGGACCTTCAGCTGCCTCGCTGAGTTGTGGGTATATGGAGACCGAAGTGGAGATGGACGGGCACCGGCGCCTTGATAATGGTAATGGCTTTTGATTCCTATTTACCTTCACTTGAGTTACATTACCAGGAACCAAAATCCCATCCCTCATCAGATTCCTATCGGACTGAAGAGTGCATTATGGCAGGATGAAAAATCCATTAAATATCCATTACAGTTGCACAGTGAAGACTTACAGTTACTTTTGATATGAAGCCATGACATTCACCAGAACTTTAAACCCAAGAGTGATTGCAGCTCTTCACACCTGATATATTACTGTCTATAAAGTGATCCAAGTCCCAGTTATAAAATACCAACTTAACTCAATCTGAGCATATCATGGGGCTCTAAGCTTGCAAACCAGTGGTATGCTCTTCAAAGCCAAGTAATTAGTTATGTCTCATTATGCATCCCACTGTCGCTATGGGCAAAGATGAGTCCTGCCCAAACCTTAACCACATCAAAATTTCACCTAACCCCAACAATCTGTAATCATAGCAAACCTAAACATAACTATTTTTAATTTTGTCATGTCTAAAGCCAAACTTTGCGGTTTAGCAGACCAATTGCAGCAGTTCTAACCTTAACTCTAGTAGGACCCATAATTTTCTGCCAGTAGCACGCAACGTGCGGGCAGAGGGTGTGGCAACAATTAAAACTTCTTATTCTTTTAGTGCCTCACACTGGAAAATAATGCACCTTACAAAAGTGCTTCTATACTGACACAAAGCTCCACAATAATGGGAGGAAAAAAGGTTTTATATCGAAGGTCAACTATTTAAACAGCTGGCTGTCACCTCAAGTGGTTCCCAGCATCCTATCAATCTGTGCATGTGGGAACAGAAGATTTTACAATCCTAAACTGTACCTGATAACACTAAATAGACTAAGTGGAGAAAAAAATGCTTTGATGATGAGTACTTCAAACAAACAAACAAGAAGGAGAGTGGGCGATTCAAACGAGACCAGTTTAAAAAAAAACCATTTAAAATAGGGCAGATCACTAAGTGTGAGGCTGAGTCCAACACTTCTGGCACGCTCACAAAAACTGTTTAAAAACTGCATTATATAATATCCATCATATCATATCAATCATATCCAAGCAGCTCTGTTAAGCAATAGTAATAACACCAATGGGTAAAATGATCTAATTACTTGTTTTCCTTTATGCACAGTCAATACTCATTTTTTAATTTATCACGTTTTATCTCACATTTTATGCCCCTCATTTAATTTCTCATCACGCTCCGCAATGACGAAGCAACAACGCTGTCTGCTGTCTTTTTCTTGCTGAATGCTTCCTCATCCTTCACCTTTTCCAAAAAACTCACAACACATAAAGGTCAAAGCTCATCAAGACTTAGGTCAGATCCCAAATCTGCATTCACATCATCTTCAAGATCATCATCACCATCATTATCATCACCATCCACATCTGATCCAGGACCAGCAAAGTCACTCCGTCTGGACTGAATACTTAGACGTGCTCTGGGCTTCTGATGAAGAGCTGGCATACATAAGGAGCAGAGAGGAGCAGTTAATTTTGTGTATGCAAGTACCTCATTGCTGTGGTACCATCTGGGATTAGGTTGGAAAAGATTCAAATGTTTTCCCTTAACAACTATGCAGTGGCATGAGTGCGTGTGCAAGTGTGTGTGGATACAATTGTCAAATTATCCTGGCTTCATGGTCCCAGATCACTCTGGGAAACATTTAGAGTAGTGATGGTAATCTCTTCCGGGAACGTCAACCCTCTGTTACAGTAAGTCTCAGGGGCGAGCAGTGCATGAGCTCACACAGGCACACTGAGTACTAACTTTCCCAGAGAAATGACTGGCTTTGCAGAGACCGTTGGAGAGGAAATGAGAGCTTTAGTGTTTTTTCTGCAGGCGGAAGAACACAGAAGGACTACCAGCCTGCTGACAGTGACATGCTACACTCACTATCACCAGCAAATTATATACTCATGTATATTTTATATCTAATTTCAAGGTTTTTGTTTAATCATGTCACTTTTTAAAACTACTCAGTGCCTTCTTTCTTTGTGCAACTCTTCACTGGTCATGGTTCATGTAAGATGAAGCTACACAAGGATATGGTTAGCTTAGCATAAAGACTGTAAATGAGATGACCACAAGCTTTGCTATATCCAAGTAACAAATTTTTCTATAACATTAACATGCTTATAGTTAATCCCTACAAAATCATCATAACTACTTGTAGTTTTACAATACAGACAAACTAGATTGTAAAATAACAATGAAATATCAACTTTAAGATCTTGGCAGAACTCTCTAGCAAATCCTTTGAGAGCAGAAGAGCAAGGATATACTCCAGCACAGACATTGTAGTGGTATTAACGTTTTCTTTTAACTCCTGGAAAGAAACCTAAAAGCATATTTTATTTTCTGACATGTCAATCTACTCCTTTAAAGTCCTTTTCAGGCAAGGTCCAACCATAATTCCAAAACAGTTGGGACATTGTTTTAAATATAAAGAAAAACTAAATCAATTATTACAAATCTCATAAACCCATAGTTATTTTACAATAGAACGTAAAAAGCATATGAAATACTTGAAATTGTGATATTTTAGTATTCTGTGAAAAATATTAGCCAACTTTGAATTTGATGGTAGAAATACATGTCAAAAAAGTTGGGACAGGGGCAGCAAAAGGGCGGAAAAATAAGTAGTACTAAAAAAGAAATAGTCGGTACATTTTACAGCTAGTTAGGTTAACTGGCAACAGGTCAGTAATATACTGCTAAAAAAAAAAATAAAGGGAACACAAAAATAAGACATCCCAGATCTGAATGAATGAAATATTCTTATTAAATACTTTGTTCTTTACATAGTTGAATGTGCTGACAACAAAGTCACACAAAAATTATCACTGGAAATCAAATTTAGCAACCCATGGAGGTCTGGATTTGGAGTCACACTCAAAATTAAAAGTGGAAAAACACACTACAGGCTGATCCAACTTTGATGTAATGTCCTTAAAACAAGTCAAAATGAGGCTCAGTAGTGTG
>VVHJ01043634.1:0-10422 GCA_015107715.1 Tylochromis polylepis | reverse complement strand
CCTGGTAGCGCCTCCATGCTCTGGACACTACGCTGACAGACACAGCAAACCTTCTTGCCACAGCTCACATTGATGTGCCATCCTGGATGAGCTGCACTACCTGAGCCACTTGTGTGGGTTGTAGACTCCGTCTCATGCTACCACTAGAGTGAAATCACCGCCAGCATTCAAAAGTGATCAAAACATCAGCCAGAAAGCATAGGTACTGAGAAGTGGTCTGTGGTCACCACCTGCAGAACCACTCCTTTATTGGGGATGTCTTGCTAATTGCCTATAATTTCTACCTGTTGTCTATTCCATTTGCACAACAGCATGTGAAACTGATCGCCAATCAGTGTTGCTTCCTAAGTGGACAGTTTGATTTCACAGAAGTGTGATTGACTTGGAGTTACATTGTGTTGTTTAAGTGTTCCCTTTATGTTTTTGAGCAGTGTATTAAATTAATGTTTAGATGCGTGTAAGATAGTTTTAGCTTTTATTCTTTCAGCTGCAGCTCCGGTGGTGTTTACAGGTCTGAGAAAGGTGTAGAATAAAAATGAAAACAGAATTAAAACAGGTTTAACCTACTTGCAAATTAAAAATAAGGTCAACAAATACAAATAGGTTCCCTGATTTTAAATGTAGAATCATAAAATCTAAATCCAAGAACAAATATTTCTTCCTAATATTCATCAAGGAAAGTCAAAGAAAAATTTTTAAAATCTCCTAATATCTAAGCACAGGGGGTCCAAGGGATCTTGCACATGTTGATCTCTAATAGAGAACATAATCTGCTCTGGAGCAGGTTAGGTCTTCAGATTGAGTTACCATGAACCACATTTATAACACTACAATCCCAGGGTTAAATCTGAAGTTTCTACAATTCCACATTGTAGTACAGGCCTTTGTAAACTCCCCCGTGGCAAGGGCTGTCCCCAAAGAGCAGCAGTCTCCTCCAGCAGCATGACACACTCTGCAAAGGAAAGGCTTTAGAGCCCAAAGTGGGAAAGGTATTGACCTTAAAACTTCCCAGAGCCAATCAGATTGGATCCACAAAGGCCTGACACCCCAACCCACAGGATTTGCTGCCGGTTTCCTGTGCCAAATGCCACAGGACACCCCCATAGGGCCCATGTCCATCACCAAAGGTCAGAACTGAGTTGGTGGCACCAGGGAGACCTGCACAATAGGCATGTTGTTTCAATGTGGATAGTCATTGTAAGTATACAAATACAGAGGCATGTTTATGTAGCATGTGTCTGTGTTAATGACAAAAAAAACCTAAACCATAAATGTAGTCTCTTTTGCTTTGTACTGTATGTAAGCTATATCAGTTTATTCCTTATAATAAAGTAACATTATTGCAATTGCGTTACAGTAAACCACCTTTTTGGCATTTATTAGCAGCTGTTAATATTTGGGCTGCATGTTGTTTTCTAAAACTGTTGTTGCACTGTATTGTTATCCACTTACAAGTTCTTCCTGAAGGAGTTGTAGTCATAAGGATTAATAACGCACATCTACTCACAGATGTGTTACCATTTGAAATGCTTACTTGATTATTTCAATTACCACAATTATTTAAAATTCCTTATTATAGTTATGGATTGCATTTTAATATCCCTTATAGTTTTTACAAGGGCTGCAGTCATGACTCACTTTGTATGTGTAGTTTTTCTTGTACTTAAAATCAGTTTTTATAGTGAGCATTTTTGAGAAGTTCGATTTTTGCTGCCCTTCTTTGCATGTTTCAGACTTAAGATTTTGTCTTTGGTAGCCCACTGGGGAAAATAAAACAGAAACAAGAAAGAAACAGTTTCTTTGCCTCTGAAATGAAATGTTGAATTAATAGGCCAAAAAAAGGTAATCGTGCCGACATTTGGCAGTCTTAACTTCAGGTCAAAATTGCTGTTGTTGTCACAGCTAGACACAGTCACAAAAAGTGTCACAGCACCTGTGAGTGCAGGTCATTGTACTCACAGTTTAAGTCTCCTTTAAACAAGCAAAGAGAAATATAAAAAGAAGATATCTAAATGCAGACTGCCCGTTTTTCAGTGTTGTCAACTGTTGTTTCTATTGCTCTGTATATATGACTGACATTGTGTATTTGAGATGTTCTACACATATCAGGGCATTAAACTACTGAGATGCTATCATAAGTTATTGTTTTATGTCTTTGGATATATTTTTATTTTCACTGTATTCAATTTTATGACTTTGATTCCATTTTTTATGTATTTCTTCATTTATTTATTAACAATCACTGAAGTTTGTGAATATGCAGTCATGTCAAAAATCCTGTGACTCACCCCACGATTCAGTAGCTTGTAGAACAGGGGTCTCAAACTCCAGTCCTCGAGGGCCGGTGTCCTGAAACTTTTCCATGTGTCCCTGTTGCAACACACCTGAATACAATTAGTAGGTCATTAGCAAGCGTATAGAACTTGACTGCATGCTGAAGTGGCAACCCCTAACCCTACACAATTAAATTTAAGTAACTGTAAATGTTTGGAAAAATGTACTGCTAAAAGTACTTTCATTGCACCATGTTCATTCACTCATGAGCTGCTGTAACATGAATCAAATGGCTGAATTGCCACCTCAGCATGCAGTCAAGTTCTATAGAGTCTACTACTTCTATTCAGGTGTGTTGCAGTAGGGACACATGGAAAAGTTTCAGGACAGCGGCCCTCGGGGACTGGAGTTTGAGACCCCTGTTGTAGAATCATCTTTAGCAGCAATAACTTGAAGTAATTGTTTTCTCTATGACTTTATCAGTCTCTTGTATTATTGTGGAGGAATTTTGGTCATCTCTTCTTTACACTGTTGCTTCAGTTCATCAAGGTTGGCAGGCATTTGTTTATATACAGCATTTCAATAAAGAAACGGATTCCGACTAGATTTGCTGCAGTGCTTGGGATCCCTTTTCACTGCATGGCCCAATTTAGGCCAAACGAGCAGTTGGACAGATGGCTTCCTATTTGACTCTAGAATACTTTGGTATACAAAGGAGTTGATGGTCGACTCAGTGGCTGCAAAGCAAGCCCAAATCAACACCCCTCCACCGCCATACTGACACAATACATAAAACACACAATTTTGTTGTACATGTTCAATGACAATAAAGGGCTATTATATTCTATACTAATCTATTCTACTGTATTCACTTGGTTTGAGGTATTTGTGCTGATATGCTGTGTTTGGTTTTCTCCAAATGCGGCACTGTGCGTTATGACCAAACATCTCCACTCTGGTCTTGTTTGTCCAAAGGACATTGTTCCAGAAGTCTTGTGGTTTGTTCAGATGCAAACCTAAGCTTTAGCGAGAAACAACTCTTCCAAACAAACCACAGTTGTTCAGTCTTTTTCTTCTTCTACTGGCATAAACTCCAACTTTTAAGATGCTCGAGTTTGTAGTTTCTCTTGCTGGAAAGCCCACTCCTGAGGAGATTGTAGCATTGTGTTTACACACACCTGAAAGCCCCAGACCAGCAAGCTGCCAAAACTTCTGCTTTTATAGAGGTGCTTACACTTGCTGACGATTAGTTAATCAAGTGCATTTGAATAACAGCACCTGGCTGGCTTGAGATGTCAGTCTGAAAAAATAAAAAAAGTCTGTTTTTTGCTGCCGTGTCCTTGTAACAGTTCATCCGCTTGTACAGTAAAAATGTTGTGACAAGTGCTGTCTGGGTAATTTTTTTCAGTAACGGATCTGTGACAGTATTTTATTAGTAGTGACAGTGGATGTGTTAACAAGAGCACTTACAGTTAGTCTTCTGAAAAGTTACGTCCCAGATGTAGCACACCTTCATACTTTCGTTTCAGTTTTAATCTAAGAGTCCTAGAGCACTTCTGAAGTGTACTTGTGAAGGTCTTTTACTAAAAAGCAAACCTGACAATCTGCCATTTATCATCCTTGGGACATTAATCACTCTACTCTTTACGAGCGCCACTTTCCAACTCATGTCAAAGAATTTACAGCCTTGTTAATCTCAGCTGCAGTAGGTAGAATAAGAAATGAAGTGAAATTCACCCCCTTCTACCCGCTTTGCCCCAAATCATTCTGTAGGCAACGGTTCAGACAGTTTTGGCTCCATTACATCCAGGAGACATTATTGTCTTTGTATTGGATTTTTCTAACCCCCGCCACCCTGTGGGGTTTGCATTATCTCCACTGACTGGTTGAATATCTGTGGCGCTGATAGCGTCAGAGCCGAATTAGATTTGGCAGTCTTTAATGCTTGTGTGAACACCAATTGCAACTAGTTCAACATTTGAATACTTCTTAATGTGATTCTTTGCACTCTGCTGACCCTGACAGATGGAGAGAGAGAGCAGGAAGCAGGGAAAAAAAGAGACTTAACTGAGTGGGTGAGCGAGGGAGTGAGAATAAAAGGGATGGGATCATGCAGATTAGAGCCTAAATAAAAGCCAAATGAGGTCCTACTTGAGAAGATGTAGGCTAGATAGAGGTAAATCACATGAATAGATTAATCTAGGTATGATTAAATGAAGGTGCATGAGAGCATGGGTTGAACAGTTTTGCTCTATAAAAGCTTCAACTTAGCACAGAATTTAATAAAACAGGGTGTTTAAATGTGCTTTTGTTGATGATGTAAAAGATTTACCCACACTTAATCAAGTATTAGAATCAAATTTACTGCCAATGACATTAAGAAAAATGTTTGTTGATAAGCTGGATTTACAGAAACTGTTTGGTATTTTTAGTTATTAGTTACTGTCACCACCAAAATGCAAGACGTTCTTGGGTCGTTGTTGTTGGTTTTGGCTTGAATGTTTTCCCTTCTTACAATACTTGAATTTTCTTGAATTAATTGTATTATTCTGACATACAGTGTTTGTATTACCTTTGGCTCATGGTTTCCTGCAATAAAATCCAACCTCTCCATAATCCTTAATACAATAGGAAATAAAAGTATGGATGACTGATCAGTATTTGTTCATTGTTTCAGCAATTTCATAATATTTAGCTCAATCCACTCAAAATGGATTTTCGAATTTCATTATGTGCAAACAAAGACTATTTTCATCAGTAAACTGAAAGAGCAAAATATCAGGTGAAAATCTGGTCCAAGGCATGCTGGGATAGTGTCCAGCATCCAGCCTGCTGTGACCCAGAATAAGCAAAAATCAAAAGTGAGCACATACATGAATAAATTGTACTTTTAATCCAAGCTACAGTACAGTGCAAAAGTCTTAAGGCTCAATTTTCTCCTGAACGACTGGTTAAAATGCAGCCGAAACCATGACAGCGTCACCACTATGCTTTACAGATGGCTATAGACACTTACTGTTATTCCTCTCTGCTCAACGTTTTGAACTAAAAATTTAAAATTTGGATTAATCACTCCATGTGACCTGTTGCCACTGATTTTCAGTATTTGGCATACCTCAGCCTTTTCTCCCAGTACATGGATCAACTGCAGGGCCAGATGCATTACTCAGGTCCTGTGTCAGGTCTTTGCTGAATTTTCACCTCTTTCTTATGACACAACTTTCAGAGACTGTTCATCTTTCTGTACATACTTTTGTTTTTTTGGTTTAACACTTGTCCTTCACAGTTTCCTCAAAGGACACACTGTACACCGTGCAGAGGTATACCAAGTTTTTGTCTACATAGCTCCTTGGAAATCACTTTGTTGGAGCAAAAACACTATTTTGTACCTATCAAACTGTTTTTATAGATCCAACTGAAAAAAGCAAAATAATGTGTTTTTCTGACAGGCTGCTAGTAGCATAGGTCCTAAAGATACCATTTAAAATTGCTTCTTGGTGATGTTGTCTGTTATGTGTAAACACAACACAGGTTCATGCCTTGACTTAGGTTTCTCTTTTATGCTTGAGTGATTCATAGGTCAATGTTAAGTGACTTAACGAACATAAAACAAAACAAAAAAAATAGAAAACATTGTTTTTTAAAATATTAGGTATAAGGACTGGACTGAAAATTAGTGAAAAGGCAGTCACTGTCATGGTACTGGGTCTGTGACCCAGTGTTTTGCATTTGTTTAGTTAGTTTTCCTTGATTATGTATATGATTTATCCTGTCCTCCAGCCTTGTCTCGTGTGTCTCCTCTGTCCCTGTGCTCTGTGTTCCCTGGTTTAGCGTCATGTCCGTGTCTCTGTCTTGTGCTTCCTGTTTTACTTTGGAGTTTCATGTCTGTCGTCAGTGTGTTTAGTTTTGCTCCCCCATGTCTTGTCGTGCTTAATTACTCCCAGCTGTGCTCTCCTCCTGTGTCCTATTCCCTCGTTATCCCTCAGTGTATTTAAGCCCTGTGTTTCCTTTGCTTGTTGTCGTGTCGTACCCTCACCATGCTGTGTGTTTTCCCGCCGTGCTTTCTGTGATCTTCGTTCCTCGTTCCTCGTTCCTAGTTCCTAGCTGTTTCTAGTTATTTTGTTCCCAGTTTCCAGTTTGAGTTTGCCAGTTTATTTTCTGTTATCTTTTGGTCACTGCAATAAAGCAGCCTACTTAAGTTTACTCCCCGTGTGTACGAGTCCTGCGTTTGGGTCCTTCCTCCTGCCTGCCACACAGCAAACCATGACAGTCACTGCCCAAAGACAATCTTTTAAAGTCCTTCAGAAAGCCTGGAAAATTGATCTGGCTCCTTGAAAGCAAAATATAAAGAAATGATGGGTGGCTCTAGACTTTTGCAGTCTTGTACTTCCCCTAATAAAGAATAATTCATATCATACTGTCCCCAGTAATATTGTACAAATGTACATCTCTGTCTACTTAGACTGAAATTGTAGGAAAGCAGAAGTTGGCCATGATGTGTGCCCATTAACACTGAGTACCTAAGGACATGTTACTGAAGGCAGGTTTATTTACATGTAGAACACTACCATAACCAAAAATGATACACACTCATATTTACAAAATCATCACGACGGCTTGATCATTACTTTCATTACCAGATAAAAGCTACCTTTTGATAACACTAGTCTGATGTTCGGCTAAAGAATTTCCACAAAAAGCCACACACACAGTAAAGAAACATATGTGTCATTTCTTATTTTAACATGGAGATCTTTCTTTTCTTTCAAATGTCTTCGTGAGAAGCAGCCATCACTGTTATGCTGTGTACTCTCCACTAGAGTGTGCAATTTTCCTTCCCAGGTTTGGGTTACAATCAGCACTTGAACTGGAGGGATGCTCTCATTTAGTTGAGACATTTTCTTCTTGTTTCTACTTCTGAAGATATAACACAATATGTAGTATAGGATGCAGTTTCCTTATAAAGCTTGTAAAGTGTGTTTTAAAGTATATCTCACTGCGAATAATCCTCCATTAATCCTCCCAGTACAAATCCCCTTTGAGTATGCTGTCCTTTTGAATAAAAGGAGGTTAATCTGCATGCCTAAACTTGGAGAAGGAAAGTTAGGATGTGTTGAAATGTGTATATAAAAGCACTGCTAACAATGCAGAAATGTGGCAGTCTTTTTTTTATTGCAAATTTTCATTTTCATCTCTCCTGTTGTTTTTTTGTTTGTTGTTTTTTTTTGTCTGAGAGGTTTGTCGAACAGACTGAATCCAAACAAGTGAGTTGTTCCAGCCATGTAAACACACTGTTAGCACAAAGAGATCCCGTCACAGACTGCTAGGCAGTTGCAGCAGTTGACACACTAGATACATTTGCAATTACTCAGTAGTGCCAAAAGCAGTAGCTGTCTAATGAGCTAAGAGAGGTTGTAAGTCACAGGCCAATGAGATGTGATGGCTTGAGCAGATTTGTATCCATCATGTAGAAAATCTCCCCCCTGGGCATCCTCTATCTCAGCCATAAATGAGGGTCATTTGTTAACAGGCGGTGTGCTTCAAATGCCAGCAGAGATTGTCTCAGAATCCAAAGCACTTTAGATTAGGCTGATGCATGTACATATTCTACTGAGCTCTTTGTGTCTTAAAAAGGGTAATGATGTGCTAAGTGCTATGAAGACTTTATGAGTTTCCTGCAAACGGGGTATATTTGTCTTCTTTAGGAAATCACTACACCCAATTTCAGTTGCTGGTAATTGTATTTGTCTTTCCCTTTATATGTAGAAATGTTGTGAAATTAGTTTAACTGAATTTAAACTGCACTGTGGTGCAATATCGCTAACAGTGCTGCAGCTTAATATTTAAAAAGATAGTCCCTGTGAAGGGTTGGGCAGCTCTCTGGTTCTGTGTACAGCACTGTATATAATAAAGTTGTGTCCTTTTTCAGATAAAAAGTGTAATCCAGTTGCCTTGAATGGTGTTGTTTTTTGTTTTTGTTTTTTGGGGGGGGGGTGGCTTATTTAAATATTCAGCAAATAGGCTGCAAGATGAACATCGTTTTTAAAAAGCTGAGGCAATATTCACTCCACTAGTCCTTTTTTCTTTTGATCTCTAGTTGACCCTGAAAGAAATATCTCATTCAGCCAGTAACTGCTCAACTATATCCAGTTAAAAATTCAAGTTGGTGGCTGAAAAACCAAAACAGTTAGAAAAAGGCAATGAAAAAACTATAAAAGGCAACAAAAAGGAGGACAGAAGCAGAAGATTTTATCTGAACCCCTTTCAGAAATAAATTAGTTCCTTTTGTTAATACATTATAGATTGGCGGCTTTACTAACTTTATAGAAATCTTAGACATTTTGTTTGAACCTCCGAAGGTCTTTAACTTGTTGAGCTTGCTATTCAGACTTTAGTTACTAAACAGGCTCAGAGTGCTGCAGTTTTGACATATTCGACATAAAACTTCAAACATCAAATGTGAATGTTCATGACTGCTCTAAAAAGGGGAGTGCTGCCATTTTCAACACCCACAAGGTTGCTGAAGTGTGCTTGACAAAGAAGCATTTAATTTAAAAAAACAAAAAAACAAAAACAAATTTCGTTAAATGAAAACTCTAAAGAAATGTATTAAATATGGAATTTAGCCTTGCCCAGACATTTATCCTTCCTAAAGCTCGATGAAAAGACCTTGAGTACAGTAGGAGTGCCTTTCTAGTGCTTGCCTTATGTTTTAAAAAAAAAAAAAAAAAAAAATCTAATTTTATTACCCTTTTGATTAGCTGTGTTTTCAGGTTGTATTCTTGTTGTATTAATCCATCATGGACAGCAGATGTCCCCGCTGCCCTATCTGGTTCTCTCATCACTACTTGCAGTTGAATGGAAATGGTTTATAATCTTAGTTTTATTATCTTATCTTATTTTTATTTATTTTTTTACATTTCACTATAAAGTTTCACAGGGCTGAAGGTTTCCCAACAAATGACTGTGACCTACAGCTCGGTGTGAACCAGTAATCATAACCTGTATTGATTTATTTGATTTGCCCATTTTCACGAGATCTACTTTGAGGGTCTTCATCTTTTTCTAGGTTTCAAAGTGAAAATATAAAGAAGACCATTTGTCACCATGGGGAACGTTAGGGCAGCAGCAGTTTCAGAGTGGAGCAATACTGACTGAATTTCTGATTCTTCCAAGATCTTGATTTTCAGAGTTTTTCTTTCTTTTTTTTTCCTCTCGCTGAACAATTCCTCTTGAGCCAAAAACGTAATGCTTTTTTACCCCACGCATCAATAAAGTAATATATTGGAATAAATCACACAGAATCAACATCCATCCTGCTTCCTTACCCTCGTCTCCTTAGCAACACAACCCCCTTTGCAAGTAAGATGAGATGCACCTTTTTCAAGCTTGCCCAGAGGTTGTGAAAGGAAGTGTAGTAGTAGTAGTAGTAGTAGTAGTAGTAGTAGTATCATTATTATTTTTATGCCAATGTCAGTAAATGCACATGTGTAAGATAACTATCAAGTGAATATTACTTGCTGTGCTAAATCAAAAAGGAAGTACCATGGCAACATTGTGCACTTCGAATGAATGATAATTCAGTTACTTCCAGCATACAGACAAACCTGAAGCATTTTAAAGACTCATAAGTTTAAATAATGTCAGCACTGTGGACATCAATGTGAGTCTGTTAGTTAGCCGAGTTACAGTGGGATGCAAACGTTTGGGCAACCTTGTTAATGGTCATTATTTTCCTGTATAAATCGTTGGTTGTTACGATAAAAAATGTCAGTTAAATATATCATATAGGAGACACACAGTGATATTTGAGAAGTGAAATGAAGTTTATTGGATTTACAGAAAGTGTGCAATAATTGTTTAAACAAAATCAGGCAGGTGCATAAATTTGGGCACCATAAAAAAGAAATGAAATCCAATATTTAGTAGATCCACCTTTTGCAGAAATTACAGCCTCTAAACGCTTCCAGTAGGTTCCAATGAGAGTCTGGATTGTGGTTGAAGGTATTTTGGACCATTCCTCTTTACAAAACATCTCTAGTTCATTCAGGTTTGATGGCTTCGGAGCATGGACAGCTCTCTTTAACTCACACCACAGATTTTCAATTATATTCAGGTCTGGGGACTGAGATGGCCATTCCAGAACGT